>APFE030039483.1:85465-127515 GCA_000404065.3 Pinus taeda | reverse complement strand
GAAAGGAGGTTTTGTCATTTGTATCATCCAAGAATTTTTCATTTATGTAATGTAAAGGAGGTTGCCCCCTTGAAGAGGCTGAATTCTAAGGCGTTGATATGTCTTTCTTATCTTTTCTTGAGCTGGTTTCATAACACTATAAAACCAGTGATGCTACTCACATTGCTAATCTATTTTTTTTAAGAGATAGTAAGATTGCATGGGTTACCTAAGAGTATGATTTCAGATAGAGACTCCAAATTTGTTGGTCATTTTTAGAGGACACTATGGAAGAATCTTGGAACTAAACTGAGTTTTAGCTCTGCTTATCATCCTCAGACAGATGGACAGACTGAAATTGTAAACAGAAGCTTGGGTAATCTTCTGAGAAGTCTTATAGGTGGACATCTAGAACAATGGGATCAAGTATTGGCACAGCCTAAATATGCATATAATGACTCTCCTAATAGAAGTACAGGGAAAAGTCCATTCCACATGCTTTATGGAATGCATCCAAGGGGAGTGTATGAATTAGGAAATCTTGGAAAAGCTGAGATGAGAAGTGTTGGAGGGGAAGATTTTGCTTAAAAAATGCAAGCAATACATGAACAATTAAAACAACAGTTACAGGACAACAACATAAAGTACAAAAGCAGAGTAGACACGAGAAGGAGAGAAGTTAACTCTGAAGTTGGAGATTTGGTTCTAGCACAGCCGAGGAAGGAAAGATTTCCAAAAAGAGAGTATAACAAGTTAAAGTTCAAGAAAATTGGACCATGTAGAGTATTGAGAAAATTTTCTGCAATGCATATGAAATTGAATTACCCTCTGATATTGGAATAACTCCAATTTTCAATGTTGCTAATTTGTACAGGTATGAAGGTAAAAATGTAGATGATACAGTAGAAGACCAAGAGAAATAACAAATTGATTGGCTAAAATAGTTACCTACAGCAAAGTAATTGCAGCCAGAGAGGATTTTGGACAAGAAATTATTGAATAGAACAAGGGGACAGGGGTATTTTCAGTATTTGGTCAAGTGGAAAGATCAACCAATTGTTGAAGCTACCTGGGTAACAGATGCTACAGTATAGAAATTGGGTAGTTCTATAGAAGAGCTCACGGATAGGAGTCCATGAAGAATTTTGTCCTCAAGAGTCTGATGCAGGAGCATGAGGCTTAAAGACAAAAGATTTTGTATTATTCCAAAAATCCAAAAAAAGTTACAAGCAAAGGAGTGGGGTCCTTTAGCTGTCAATTTTCAAAGCTTTCTAGATACAATTTAGACTAGAATCTAGGATATAGATTATCATGTAATAAATTCAAGTAGTTAGATGTAGTGGAGATTCTCGAGGAGAATATCATGTAGATTAGATAGGATTAGTTAGTTCGGTCCATTGATTTAGGATCTAGTTGTTAATTAAAACAATACTTATGTAAGTCTTGAATCACAATAAGGGGATTTTGACTTATTCGGCTTGTTTTTCCTTATATAAGATTTAGCTGCAGAAAATATCTCTCTATGTTTTTTGTGTGATTTGGTTAATCCTTGAGATGTTTCATGCCTCTATAATATCACTGTGTTTTGTTGAATTTCTGATTTACTTCAAAAAAGTTCGAGTATTGTGTAATCGATTTTAATTCTATTTTCATGTGTATTATGAGCTCTAGAGTTGAAGGTATACAAGTTACTCAATCAGGCTTGAAAGAATACATTCATCCTAAGTAGTTGATCTTAATTTCAATGTCTTACGATCAATCCATAGCGGGGTTAGCCTGGTGTTAACTCATTGGTTTATTAGAAGTCCCGCAAGTCAGAGGACCCAATGACCATCATTATCCGATGGATATCAGCTAAAGAATTGGGTGAATGTTAACTCCTGAATCGGACTCGACATCAAATATATTATAGTCTATAGACCCATCGAGTCCATCCTAAGGAATTAAACATGTTGGAAAAGCCAGACATGAACTTTATAGGCCAAGTGTTTATAAACCTCGTCAGGTTTGTATGGTCAGTTAAAGGCCAAACAAATTGTGTGAAATATGAGATGGTGGTTGTTGGATCACTAAGGTGGTTGACAATTCGATCAATCTCACATCGCTTAGTCAAAAATAAGTAAACCTTGCCAAATAGTCTTTCGATTGTGAATTTGGTGAGGTTTAACAGATTTATAAGACTCATCCTGTTCGGGAAATTTTAAGTGGTTCCACTAAGTTAGTGGAATAGATAACTTAGACATAGATGAGCGATACTCCACGGGAAAGTGAAGAAGGGGTCCAGCTTGAATTATAAGAGATTGTGTCTGGTTTTAAACATTTGTCAATACCATCTGCAAACTCGCCACCATCACTAGATGTAAATCACAATCAACATCTCTAAAACATGAAATATCATGTAAAAAAAATAAGATATTTTATCGGAGGTGAAGGGAAATAACTTCAATGAAAAGATATTCTCTTCACATTTTTCAAAATTGTTTCCTAGCATTACCTTTGTTTCCTGCAATTTCCTAAAAAATCTATAGTAAGTGTTCTTGTTTACGGAAACTCATTTCCTTCCCTTTGTTGGTTTCCATCTCCAGTACTTGGGGACAGATAGAAAAACATGTATTTTTTACCTTCATTTTAATATATGTCCAGTACAGGTTGAACTTTCTCTAGTGATACTTGTCGATGCCATTCTCCATGGTTATTTGAAATTCTGTCAAAAAATATAATGTGCGAATTGTTGTTTCAGTCTTTAGGTTTGATACGAGGGAAGAATAGGCTGGTGTTGTTGGACTCATCCTTAGATGGACAATATGATGCAACTAAACTAGTTGGACTGGCATCAAGGTGCTTACAGTCTAAACCTTGAGTAAATCCTAGTAATGAATTTAGTCTAAAAACACCTCACAAGACTAAGTAGTATAACATGAGCTTGGTGATGGATAATACTTAGTAGCAAGAGTAGGTACTATTCTCTTTTGCCTTGAGTCAGGTTTTAGATGTTGATAATGTTTTCCTTCACCATTTGTGCAAAAGGAGCCACCAAAAATAAAGGATCATCATGCCTATATTATTTGCAAAGTTATTGGCATATTTGTGTTGCAAGCGTTTTCATTTTTTTATTAATTTGGGTCTGACTTTAAAGTAAATCAAGCTAATTTTTTTTCAACCATTCCATTCAAAATTATTATTTTTAATTTATTGATATTTGTGATTGCTTTGTAAAGTGAATTTTTAAATTTATTTTCAGAGTGAATTTTATATAATTTCAATTGTTGTGATTTTAATTTGGATGTCTTTTTATTTTAACTATTTAATTACTCTCACATAATTCTTTCAAGGATGCCATCTTAATGGAAGAGCACCTACTTTAGAAGTGGGAGGTTGGTGGTTCGATTCCATTGTGCCCTAATGTGAATTAACAAATGACATTGTAGCTTATTTTGAATTAAATACTTTTAATATTGGTTTATTTCAATGGTGAGATATTTTTCTAGGTTCATTATTTTATGTCGTCTCTAAAGCAACAAAAGTTATTTTGTATTATCTTTGAATGTGATTTTTTATTGTCTCTAGAGAAACAATAGTTAAGATCAATCACATTGTCTCTTTAAAGATAATGTCTTTAATCCCAAATGTTGTCTCTAGAAAGACAAAAAATAAATTGTCTCTCAAAAGAAAAGATTGAAATTGTCTCTAGAGAGACAAAAATGCTTGTGTTATATATTGTCTTTATAGAGACAATATTTTAAGACAATTTAATTTTAAGACAGTTTAATTTGATACACCCACTTAAAGACAATATTTTAGACAATACAAAAGTTTTATTTTATCTCAATTTAAAACAATTTACCAAAAATTTGTCTTAAATATTATCTTAAAACCCCCCTTTGTGTTGTAGTGATACACCACTTAGTTAGAGTTAGTCGGAGGACAGATTAATATTAGGACACGATTCTTGGCAGGAAATGGAACAAGTGGTATGGGAGATTAGAAGAAATATTAAAACAGCTCAAGACAGACAAAAACGTTATGTAGACAAGAAGAGAATTCATAGAGAATTTAACATTGGAGATTATGATTATTTAAGAGTAAAACCTAGGAAAATTTCTCTAAGAACTGGGACTTATGTAAAGTTGGCACCAATTCTATGGGCCTTTTGAATTTTTGGATAGAGTTGGTCCAATAGCATATTAGCTGGCTTTGTCCATCCATATTAAAGTTCATCATCATTTTCATGTGTCTTTGTTAAAGAAGTATATCCATGATAATTATGTTGGATTGATTGGAACTTGATATAGGTGGATCCAAAAGGAGACTTCATACCAGAGCCATTTTGCATCTTAGATCAAAAAGAGATCTTGCTCTGGAATCAATTCGTCGCTTAGGTTAAAGTGCAGTGGAGGCGCTTTACACTTGAGGAGGATACTTGGGAACGAGAGGAAATAATGAAAGAAATTACCTAAAAATGTTAAAAAATTAAGCAAAGGAATAATAAACATCGAGAATGGTATTATTTTCAAGAGAGGGAAAATGTAATACCCCTCTATTTTATGTAATTACCTTTTTATTTTAGATTGAATTATTTATATTTATGATGGCTAAAAGACCATGGTGAAATATACATAAAATAATGGTTGATGATGTAATAAATGAACCTTATTAATAAAAGGGAAAATTGGAAATTACTTGAGAAAGAAACACTGGAGTTAAAGAGGTTACTGCCAATATCAAGAAACGAAGCTTGATGGATAAGATCAAAATAATCTTCCCTTAAATCACTCCTAAAAGAAAAAAATCCCAAGGAGTTAACAAAAAGGATTTAATAAGATGGGAGAAAAAATATATTAAATCACTCAGTTGAAGAAAAACACTTAGTAAAGGGTGGAATAAAGCGTTATAGGACAAAAAAACAAATTTAAGAAAAAACAAAGAAAGCCTAGGCTAGTGGAAAGAAATATGCTAGGGAAGTAAGCAATAAAATGCCTTATCCAGAATCATAAGAGGTTGTTGATTCCTTTGGTAATTGATCTTAGCTATAGGGGAACTAGTAGATTAGTTCATAGTTGGGAGGATAATGTTTCTTCTTAAGTGCACTTTCAGAAACAATCTCGATTTGGAAATTTGTTTAAGCTTATTTATCTTTTGGTACATTGTAGTAGTTATAAGTGTTTATTTCAATTAAACCATTTGGGTGAAATTAATATATATTCATTTTTGGCATGTATGCAATCATATTTTAAAAAATAAGTTATATTTGTTTTGGCACAAACCTTATGAAGAATAATGGTTGCATGGTGAAGATAGAATTAGTGAGAGTAATGCTAGACACTGAAGATTTTATGTTAGATACTTTGAATATTCAAACTTTATACTTGTAGTATATGTATGATGCTTAATGACAATAGAGATTGTTTTTTTTTTAATTTAATTTGTTGTTCGAGTTGATTTATAGAAAACATTGCCTATAGTTATTAATTTCTGGAAAGAAAAAGTAGAGAAATTACATGTTACATGAAAATATAATATTTTAATTTTAATATGTGTATTTTCTACCACATTTAGGTTAGGCTTATTTTCATGTATTAATTTTAATTTTGACATAAATCAATAATACTTTAGAAACTAGGCTATAGTTATAATGGTAACCACATGGAGAGTCACTAGAAGTATGTTGTAGTATTAAGTAGGTTTCGAGGGAAACAACACTAGTAGCTTAACTTGGTATGGGATAAATTATGATCCAAGGCCGTGAATATAGCAAGAGCCATGGTCGTGGACAATATACAAAACCTAATGAGAATTAGATGAGGGAATGAATGAATTTAAAATGCATGCATCGATATTTTATAACAAGTAAATATGAGGGCTTGGAGTAGGAAGATTTGATCGATAGAGCGTATATCTTTGCATACAGTGAGGTATATGATTATAGTAAATAGTATCATTTTTTTTGCTGAAGCAAGAGAAAAACCTTCTATATCATTAAATCAAAATATGGTTACATAGTGTACAAAATCTAGTTGAAACCAAGAGCTTTGGACAAACATTTTTGTACTAAACACACAATCCACAAAACCGTCCTTAGGTCAATGCCACTAGCGGGGGCCAACTTAATACTAGTTCTTAGAAAATCTCTGCCTCAGAAACCCCACCAAAGGGTTTTCTCGACCTCCTGACCCCACCAACCTACCAACTCTTTCCCAACCATTGATCCAGGCTCCTAGATCTAACGACCAAGAACCATATCACGGCCCTCCACACAACCGAACTTTAAGCTACGATGAAGGGTGGTAAGCAAATACGACCAGTGCCACATGTTGATTGCTCAATGGAATCGTGGCCACAAAAATAAAACTGCTTACCATGTAAGTTATGTGCAATCATCAGAAAACCATCGAGGTGCAACCATCCACTTGAACCCGGCAAGGAAAACTAATCCGGTGACTAAAGGAACTCACCTCCCACCACTTCAACTCTAACCATGGACCCATAATCTGAGAATTCCCTGATGAAGTAGAAAGCACAGTCTCAGAACCTTCCGAGAAGTAGTGGCACCCAAAGGAAAAACTAAGAGGCAGAGGAATCATTGGCTGGGGAAACTTCATTCCTACATGAAACCCTCACATGATATCGGACCACCTCAATGTCCTATTTCGTTTGCTCATTACAGAGTGCTTTTAAACAGTTTTGGGGCATTTCCTACCACTTCTTCACCATCATTTAATCCTCATTGTTCACACCTTGGTTGGCCAAAATGTCCAAATCCTTGATGGTGTGCTTGAATCTGTTGATAAACCTGGATTAATCTCTAATGATTTGAAACTTTCTCCGGTTTAGATCCACAGCTAATTATTTTTACTAAGTTGATGGTTAGTTCAGATTCGACCTCTATAATGAAATTTGGGCTGTGAGTTTGAATCAAGATCTCTAGGCATTGCTATAGAGCCATTAATTCTACCATGTTATTGGTTTCTTCATCTAAATGGCTGTGGAAGATTAATATGATTCTTCCCTTTTCATTCCTTAAAACTCCTCCAAAACCAGCTATTCCTGGATTACCTTTTGAGGCTCCATCAATATTGAATTTCAGGTAGTTTTTCAGAGGAGGCTGCCAGAAATCTTTCTCTATATTCTTTGTCATATCCTTTTTTCCAAGCCCTTGTGGAATGAGCTCTTGCAATCCCAGTAGTCTGAGTGCTCTCAACTCCTTTTTTGAGGGAGGATTATCTAGGATATTGCGCATTGTGGTATTGATTGTTTCCCTAATCTGCTTTAAAATTAAATCATATAGCTTTTGAGGGTTGGCCTTTTCACTCTTGAAGATTCTTTTATTTCTTTCTTTCCACACATTCCAGATAATGAATCCTGGTGTGAAAGCCCAGGCCAGATTAAGAGCCTCATTCTCTAAAAATATCCTTCTCCATTTATTTAGGGTATTACTTATACTCCCTCTATCCCTATTTGTTTGTTAGAAAATGTTGGAAAAATAATTCCAAAGCCAGGTGGTGTAAGAGCAACAGTTGAGGATATGCTCCATAGTCTCCTCTTGCTCTTCACAAAGCTGACATCCAGAAAGCCCCAAGACACCCCTTTCTCTATTATTGTCCCATGTCAATATTTTCTTATGGTGAACCAGCCACATAAAAAGCTTGATCTTCATCCGTCCTTGGTGAATCCAAAGTTGTTTTCGTGATTTATCTAAAACATTGGACTCCGGCCCAAGGAGAATATTCCTTGCCTCTTTGAGATTAAAGGTACCTTTGTTGTTGTTACCCCATCCCAATTGATCATGCCCCTCTGTGACCAAGATCATCCTCTGTTTTAGAATGCTTCTCAGTGCCTCTGCTTTTGTTGTTATGAGGTTGTTATTTCTATAGTCAATGTTACTCCAGCTTCTCCACTTTCCTTGTACCCGAGGGATATTCCATAAATCTATTACTTTTTTTAACCCTTGGGAATCTGTTTCCTATTTGAGACTTAAAAAGTCCTCATTTAACAACACTCTTTCTTGTTGCCATTTGTCCTCCCAAAAGAGTGCTTGATCACCTTCTCTAATTTCCTAGAAACTGTGTTGTTGCACTATGTTTCTATTCTCCCAAGCCCTCTTCCAAATGTCAGAGCCCCTTATGTTTCCAGAATTTCTAATGAGATCATTAATGTGCAAAGAGCTGGCATATTTTTCTTTCCAGATCCTTGCCCAATGGGCTTTTGGCTCTTGCACCCATCGCCACCAAAGCTTAGCTCCTAGCACTTTACTAAGAATTCCCTGATCATCTAAGCCTAGACCCCCATGGCTTTTGGGTTTGCAGATTTTTTCCTAGGAAATCGAGGTCCATTTCTTCCTGGTTTCCTCCTAACCCCATAGAAAATCTCTTTGAATATTTTTTATCTATTCTAAGACTCCTTTGGGAGATGGAATTGCTGATAACATGAAAACCGGGATGGATTGTAGAACTGCCTTTGTCAAAACAAGCCTTCCAACCAAGTTTAAGGCTTTGAAGGTCCATTTTTAACTTTATCTTGTAACTTATTTAGCACAGGTTCCCAACTACTTTTAAGCATTGGTTTGTCCGAGAGAGGTACTACAAGATATTTTGAGGGGAGAAAGTCCCTTTGGAAGACAAGGATCCTTGAGATATTTCTTTGAATAGCAATGTTAGTATTAAAGAAAAAAGAAAATTCATTTTGTAAGATTAACTTCCATACCTGTTGCCCTTGCAAAAACCTTGAGGATTTGCTTGTAGGAAGTAGCTTCTTTGACTGTGGGAATACCTTGCAACATGGTGTCATCTACAGATTATTGGTAAGTAAGTGTCTGTCCATGCTCAGTTACTTGAAGACCCTTAATTTTTCCGAAGTATTTAGCTTGCTTGATAGCCCTGCCAAGTCCTTCCATCATAAGGATGAAGATAAAGGGAGAGAGCAGGTCTCCCTATCTAAGGCCTCTAGAAGGAATGAAGATATCAGAGGGAGAGCCATTAACCAAAATTGAAAAGCTGGAAGTAGTTACCAGAGCCATTACCCATCTTACCCAATTGTGATCAAACCTAAAGGCTATGAGTATCTTTTTGATATACACCCAATTGACCTTATCATAAGCTTTGATGATATCCAGTTGCATGATCATTCCAACCTACTTTTTTCTTATGAGAGAGTGAACCACCTCATGGGCTTGAATAATGTTGTTAAAAATTTTCCTGCCCTCCAGATAACCAGATTGCTCCTCTGACACTAATGTAGGGAGGAGAGGTTTGAGTCCGTTGGCCACTACTTTGGATATTATTTTGTATACTACATTGCATAAGGCTATGGTTCTATACTTGTCTGCTATTTGAACGAAGTCCTCTTTGGGTATTAGGGAGATGAAGGAGGTATTGAGGGCTTTTAGGATAGTTTTACTACCCATAGTATCCTCAAAAAAATTTAAAATCTCCAGTTTAACTATATCCCAACAAGCTTTGAAGAAATCCACATTAAAACCATGAGGGCCTAGAGCTTTGCCATTCTGCATTTCTTTGAGAACTTTGCTAACCTCCTCTTCAATTACTGGTCTATTTAGGTTGATATTGTCCTCTCTAAACACTAGCTTAGGGATATATCTTGTGATTTCCTTTATTGATTCATCCCTATCCGGATTGTTTTCTCGTGAAATGTCATGAAAATGCTAAATAAGCACCTTTTCTATTTCCTTATGTGTGTTCTGAGTCTATCCCTTCTTGTCCTTTATTGCTGAAATTCTGTTGAATGCTCTATTAGCCATGATGGATCTATGAAAAAATATCGTGTTGCGCTCCCCTTCTTTGAGCCATTGCAGTCTAGATTTTTGTCTCTAGAATATTTCCTTTTGTTTACATAGGTTTTCCCATTCATGGTGAAGTTTTTCAGACTGTTCATTTTTTTCATAGTTAAAGCCTTCTTGGATCAGCTCCTGGTTGAGTTCTTGAATTTTGTTTTCCACTGATTTTTTATTCACAAAAAATGTTTCCAAAATCCTTCTTATTCCATTCTTTGAGTCTAAACTTAATATTCTTTAGTATTTTATGCAGCAGAAAAATTTTAGATCCTCAGATCTACAAGTCCTCAATCCACCATTTTTTGATATTACTCAAGAAATCCAGGTGGGAGAGCCAAATGTTTTCAAATTTGAAGGGTCTGTTCCTTGGAGCATCCAAAGCCTTAATTTCCAATTGAATCGGCCAATCATCTGAGCCTCCAAAGGGAAGAATTTTTGTTGTAATTTCATTATTTATAAGCATAAGCCCTTCTGATATCATGAACCTATCTAACCTACAGGCCACTTGGGCTTCCCCTCCTCTCTTGTTGTTCCAAGTAAAAAGGCCATTGTCTGAGTTTGAGTCAACCAATTTCAAGTTCTCTATGAATGATTGAAATGCTAATGAGTCTTTTTTTAAGACTCTTGTTCCTCCTTTCTTTTCTAAAATAGATTTGATCATATTAAAATTCCCTCTCAAGATCCAAGGGATGCCATTTTGTCTGTCCCTGAGATCAATGAGGGATTCTAGCAATCTAAGCTTATCTTGTAATCTTTGAGGACCATAAACATTAGTGACTAGGAAGGTTTTAGAAACCCCTACTGGTTGAATGACAATTGATAAGTAGTTTCTGGATGCCTCTCCATCTAATACTTTGACTTTTTGTGGGTTCCAGAGAGTGAGAATGCCCCCCCACTGTGTTATCTTCTTTAACTTCTAAAAACACAAATCTATGAAGCCATTTTCTATGGACTGATTTTATTTTCTAAATGGAACTCTTTGTTTCCTGAATGAAGATCATATCCATCATATCTTGTTTCATTCTAAAACTGAGCATTCTTTGCTTTCTTTTACTATCTAGACCTCTTATATTCCAATATGTAAACTTCATAATTAAAGATTTGTTAAGGAGTAACTAGGCAGGTCTTTCATCTTACCTGAGTCTATCATCAACTTTCCACACTCCATTAATAGCTCCTTCTGCTTTTTTCTTCCCCTTTTCTTGCCTGCATTTTTGGTTGCTAGACCTAGATTTGATTTCATTGTTTTCACACCTTTGCACTCCTGCACGTCAATGTTTCTTCCTTTAACTTCCCCCTTTTCCTAGGTTTTCCACAGAAACAACTATTGTATTCTATTGCATTCAAGTTGAGGTAATGAATCTATCGCCGCCATGGTCCCCTATTGTGGAAATCCTTCTAGGTCTAGGTTTTCATTATATAGAATTTCCTGAAGTTCATGATCCTCCATATATGTTTCACTGTGGATCATTCCCTGGTCCATCTTTAGCTCTGTTTCATTCATCATGGTTTCTTCCTTATCATTAGTATTTTTTGCTGGGCTATAGTTTTCCCCTTTCCCCTTTTCCTTAAGGTCTTTCTCCATAGATTGGTCTTCGTTTGGCATGTCTTCCATCTCTACTAGAGCTTGGAATTTATTTTGACTGGCCTTTTCCCCCTCATTATGTTGTTGCTTTGGTTCTTTTTTACTTCCTTTTCCTCTGCTTGATACTTTTAGAAAGTTTTCAGTGTCCTTCTTTTCTTTTGGTTTACTTTTGTCTTCTGCTTTACTGAGATGGCAGTCTTTAATCAAGTGTCCATGTTCGTGGCATTTACGACTTCTGAATGGAATATGCTTATAGTCCACCGTTTGCACCCATTCCTCATCTAAAACTTCCAAGATAGCTTCGTCTGGAAGAGCTCCTGAAAGATCCATCTCCATGCAAATCCTTGCATAGGAAGTATATTTACCCCTTATTGTGGCTTCCGAGGCTCTGATAAAACGACCTAGTTTATTGCCTATAGCCACAAGTGATTCATTTTGCCAATAATATAGAGGTAGAGAAAAAAGCCTTACCCATATAGGAACTAAAGTAAAAGTTTCCCACTCTGGAACAAAGTTCATCACGCAAGGCTGCATATAAAGGCCCGTTGCGGCAAAAAAGTAGGGCCCTCCTTCAAATATTCTATCTTTGTCTTCAATGTTTGTAAACACCACTGTAAAGAAACCCTTTGACCCAAGGTGAAGATCGATGCTGCCCTTAGGTTTCTAGTGATATTTGATCCAGGTTTGTAAAGCTTTTTTAGTGGTCCATACTCCCATGAATTTGCAAATGATGGCATCAGTTTCCATATGTTCCCTGTGCTCGTGCAATGCCGGATTATTTAAAACTACTCTCAGAGTGATTTTTGCTCTGGGTCTACATGGTCCCTTTTGTTTAATGTCCTCTTTTTCTTCTCCCTAGTTTTTGTCTTCTTCCTTGTCCTTTGTGTTGCACTTTTCCTTGGACTCTGCCCCATCGATATCCTTTTCCTTTTTTATGCTTTCTTCCTCCCCTGAACCTCCGACATTACTCAGATGTGACTTGCCTCTGTTGTCCACAACATCTTTGTAGGAGGGAGTGGAGCTCCCTCCTCTGTGGGCCTCCATTAGGGTCAGACTCTGTGTATCTCAAGAACTCTGCACGATTTTCCTAGCTGTCCCCTGGACCTATAGTAACTAGTATCATTGTTTCAAGGGAACTAGGTAAATATTATTTGGAGATGAGGTCATAAAACTATGTAGTCATTTAGCATCAGTGGTGAACATATTCATTAGTTATTATTGAGAAGATCATAACATTCATGGTAATTTTTAGATGAGTGGAAGCAACAACTCCAAGGAAGGCCATGGGAAATCCTTAAACCATCAATTCAAAATATTTACAAAGTCTAGGGTAAAAGGACATGTCATATATGTTGAAAAAAAATATGTAAAAGAAAATAAAACAATGTCAATAACAATAGACATAATATAATACATGAACCAAACTAAATTGATACAATGTAGTGCAGGGGTGAAGCCTGTAACAAATTATATTCAAACTCAGAGGATTTTATTCACCTCCAAATCAAGGTATCCAGGTGGATAACCATATATATATATGTAATTAAGAATTCCAAACTTCTCCAAAAATATACCTATCTTTTGGAAGCAACAAAAAGTATGAGCAATCTACATGCTGGTAACATCAAAACAAGTATGTAAGGATAAACCAATGGTTTTTCATATATTTTCATGACAGAAAGAGAAGTAATTACATTAAAATCTCCATTGTGTGAACTACCACACCAAGAAAGCAGAAACATTAGGTACTATCATTATATATATATATAATCACAGAAATTGTGCATACATAAATGGAAATTTTATAGGCCATTACAATCACTTTATATGGATTAGAAGAGAGTATACAAGCATCTCAGGAATAATAGGTGTGAATGGGATAAGAGTTCTTCTAGAAGCAAACAATAACACAAAATCGTATTCTTAGCTCTAAGCAGACGTAACTACAAAATTAATCATACCCTTATAGAAAGGGGAGAAGCACTAAGAGGAAAATACACTAATGACTAAGCCAAAGCTGTGATCAGGACACTCGAAATGGAGTAGGAAAATATGGAGGATGGATAGGGACTAACCTGTGGTAGAGGAGGAAACAGTCACAGAAGGAAGAAGGCAACACTTGTGATGAGGCAGAGTTTAAGGGATCATAGATACACACACCAGCAGACACAACCATAGGAGGAGACATATAAGGATAAAAAGGGGTGGAAAAAATAAATAAATTAACAAGGGGTAACGGGAAGATAAGTCAAACTGACCTCAAATTGATGGAGATAATATAGCTGGTGGAGCTTCTTGACCATCCCTAAAATGGAGATGAGCACAATGTAACAAAACTAAGAAAACAATAGTTCAATAAACTAGTGTAGACACATAGTTAAGATGAAAAGGGAAAGAAGATGTAGCAATTATACCCTAATAATTCCAAAAGGAATTGTGTGGTGATAACCAAAATTAAATTCTCCCCATATATGGAATCGATAGAATAAGCATTCCAAATCCTTACCTAGTCAATGGGCATCAACTCTAGGCATCATGAATTACCAGGGACTCTGTCATTCTCCACCGAAGAACTTCCGTGGTAACCAGATGCCATAGAATCACTGTGATCAGAAGGATTAGGGTGATATAGGCCACATTCACGAAAAAATTGAAGCAATAGAAGTGGTATCAGTATAAATCAAACCGACAATTACAGTTACAAATCATAGCATGAAAATTGTTAACCTATGTCCACAAACGAAAACAAGGATGTGTAATAACCATCAACATTAAAGAGATTACCTCAAGATAATAATATGAATGTCACCATGACTATGGAATAACTTCAAGAACCAGTCAGTTGGCTGAACCCCACAACAGACGAGAAACTTATTCCGTTTATTGCAAAGGTAGAGAAAACACCAAATGAACAACTTGTTTGGTGAGAGTGAGTTGTTAGGGTTTGGCAAATCACCTAGCACCATCTGATCCAGAGAACACATCTGTGTCGTTCATTTAGTTGGGCTTGATATCCCACATGAATTTCACATGGTCTAAGTCAACATGGCTAATGGTCATTGAATCACATACTTCAAAACCAAATAACCATTAAACTTTTGCATCAAGTTGCAAGAGTTTGTACAGGGCGCATCAATAAACATCAATGACGTAATAACTTTTAAAATGTAAGTTTGAGTCTCCATAGTTTCTCTCATATTCATTAATTAAAAGTATCAATTAGAAATATGTCAAACGCCATTATACACTTTGGACTTGCTGAGGTGGCGACTTTTTAATATATTTCCATAATAGAAGTTAAACAATATATTAACAATAAGATTGACAATAGGATTGAATCCAAAAACAAAAAATGTTATGAGCATAGGGTAGCATAATTAACATTTGAAATATGCAAATAATGGAGATATAGATGCAAATTTTATAATGTTCCATCATAGGATACATATATTTCTAACAAAGTCCAAAGCAAAATAATTCAACTATCATGTACAACTACAACAATATGCTCTAAAGTAATATAAGTTAGTCCTTTCTTACCCACCTTATGCATGAGATATGGTGCAACAAAGAACTTGTAATGTTCTAGATATATATGAAATGAAAATAATTGGTATCCTCTAAAATCAAGGTAGTAGATAATGAGGCTTAAGTAGGAAAACAAAAAAGACGAAGATGACTAATGTTATAGTAAAAAAGATAATAAATAACACATAAAAAGAGTTAGTATTAAAAAAAATATATATGTATTTGTACAGAGACTTGTGACATTAGAGTGCTAAAAAGTGAAGTAGGAGTATTTTATGTCCAATTGCTTAAAATTTCCATTCTGAATTAAGGTTTGTTTCATTATATATATTGGTGGGTGTGTGGCCAATAACCTAACTTTTCTATTTTTTTTGTGTGAATTAGGTACTAAAACATTTGAATTTTAGATATTCGTAAGAGAGTGTTTTCAACTATATATCTATAAGTTGGTTTTCATATATTTGATGTGAAATGTATTGATAAGAAAAAACAATGTTTCCTCAAAATCTATTTCAAATGATATAAAATGTATGACCATAATGAAATGTTTCTCCTTCTCTCATATAAGTGGATATGTTTTATATTTTATGGTGAAATTAACTATTGAATAAAAATCAAGTTTCATCAATGTCAAAAAATAGTAACCATACCTTCAAAAGAAAGTGAATGTCAAACAAAATAACTTGCCAAAATATGCATAAATTATTTAAATATGATCTTACCATATAAAAAAATATTGCTAATGCTTAAATAAATATAATAAAAATAGAATTTATTCCGAAATCCTATTAGCCAAATAAAAGTTTTTGTTTTATATTTTTTATATAAAATATTTAAAATAAATAATTAAAAAACTAATTTAAAACTTATATAAATTTATTTTAATATTACAAATATTTCTATATATTATTTTAAAATATAAATAAATTTCATCAAATTATTTACAATTACCTATCTATTAAAACATTTAAATACAAATTCAAATTCATAAATCATAACCCAAAGGAAACAATTCAAAATTGAATTGATAGAAACATTGGCCAATAGCATCTATATATATATAATATCCCGCTATAAAATAGACACATCAGCTAATTCAAAACACTTAAAAAGATGTTTCATTTTCATTCATTTTATAATATTAAAGAATACTAGTACAATGACCTTAATTTCCACTTTTATACATCAATAGACCTATTGAGTATAAGTTTGTGTTAATATTAATATTAACACAATCACATTCATATAAACAAAATTAATACTAATATTAATATTAAAAACAACACTAAAAATTAATATTAATATCAACAGTTTAATATTAAAATTGAAAAACAAAAACAAAACTGCCCCTCATAGTAAAATTTGGGAAAAAGGGTTCCTCTACATAACGTAAAGCATCATATCCCACTTACGTTGAGCAATGTTTGGAGAGGTTTTGTGTGGCAATAATGGCCACATCGCTACAAGTTTGAATAATCTCTAGTTTGATAGCTGAACATCTGAAGCACATCCTATCTTCTCCTTGAGCCTTATTATTGTCAACATTTTATTATCAGCATTTTATTCGACTCTCGTGATCCGCATTTCACTGCCTCCTTCCTTTGAAAGCACCCAACAGAGAGTACTCTTCTAAACGACTGTGGTTTCTCTCTCAACGAGGCAAATAACGTTCGCAGTAGAAAGCATATTTACTAGGTCAATCAACATATCACAATTCACTACAAACCTTACACTTTTTGAGAGACAAGGGTTTTAATGAAACTCACGACAAACTTTAACAAATATGATATTTTGGACTCTGTAATTTCCTTTTGGATTAGAATAATAAGTTTTTTCTTAACGATTTTCCCACTGTAGGCAAAGTCTGCGTGAGATCAAAACTGAAGTTTTATAACTGTATTTGTTATCATAATACCATAAATACCAAATACTAGAATAATAAAAATGATCAATACAATAGAATAGTAAAAATAATTAATACAATATAATAATTTGTTCTTTAAAATTTTTATTTTACATATTAAAAATGCGTATACCTTATTTAGAAAATATTAATATAAATCTAAACAAGATTCCGTTAACAGTTGATAAATTTGAACTCTACCACTTAAACGTTAAAGCTTTTCGGCATCATAAGAACGCCAAATTCAACACATCACATAAAACCAAATTCTTTTTTAAATAAAGTTCATCAACTAATGTATATACTTTTTAAAATTAATTATTCCATTGAGTAGCGTGTACTACCTTCAACAAAACATTCTAGATTAGTTAAGATAAGGTTGGTTATCTTTCTTTATTTTAGTCATTTGAATCGATCATGAGGCCCCACTACAAGATGGGTTTTTCTGATGGTAGTTCAAACTTAAAATATGGCACCAACTACACTAAAAAGATATTGTGCTCGTCACCTTTTTCTGCACATCATAGACTACTTACCCGTAAGCAATCCGACAATTGTATTCAAGAAAGTATGACATTTATGGAGTAAAGTTTGAAGAGTTTACAGTAATCAATGATGATGTTGCTTTTATTGCACTCTTCTCATTTATTCGCAGGATAGATTTAGCTTTAAATAGTTAAATTGTGAGCATTTATATTATATTTTCTGTTCACATCAAATAAAGTTATATATAAATATATTTTAAAATAGTAAATTATTTTTGACACAATTATTTGATTAATATAATATCTTAGTTATACACTAATTTAAAAAATATCTAAATATAATCAATTCCTAAACTTTAAGAATAAATTTTATAAATGAAATAAATTACAATTGAGACAAATAAAGATTACATTTTCCAAATTAAACATTATGACAACTGAACTTTAAAAAATACGGCATTTGTCAATGATACTGCCTAATAGCATAATGAGATCAATGTTAAGATATTCAACTAACTTCACTTGATGTGCTTTTATGGTCTCACTATATGCAATAAAGGAGAATCAATCCCTAACAAAATATACCCTTTTATGGTCGCATTATATACAGTAAAGGAGAATAATCCCTAATACAATATACACTTGTTAGATTTAAATTGTGCCTATTATCACCGTTCCATTCCTCATTCCACTTTGTAAACAATCCGGAATGCATAGATGTGATAATCATATAAGAAACGTACAAAATAAAGAAATAAGATTGCGATAAGATCATATGCATGTATATCCAGGGATGTTCGAGGAATTTGTGAATAGCCATTTTGATGTTACTTGTTTCTTCAACTAGACTGGCTACTCTGGTTATGTGGGCGAATGCATCATAAAAGTCGAAGTCGAAATCATTTTGAGGCTCCTAGATGCCGAATGAAATGCTTGTGGATTCACTTCGTGGTGGCTGATGACCGGAGGAAACGGTCGTTTGGAAATTAATCGGAAATCTAAAAGAAATAGTCGAAATTGAAATCAACACTCGTGGAAATGAACGACATTGTAGGGCAGACGAAGAGAAAAGCATGTGGTGTTGAACCGCCCAAGGCATCGATTCCAGTTACACGGCTGGGAACGAAGTGATTAAAACGAAACGAAACGATTTGATTTCAATTCTTGTAATAGCTTCAATATGTTAAATATTTGGTGAAATAAATAGTGTTTAAATTTAATAGGTTATTTTTTCATTTCAAACAGAAACATTTTTATAATTCTTTTCATATCATCAGTTTGATGTTTATACAAATGTTTATGTATAAGATGAATATTTTTTCAAAATTAATTTTTGTTCATTCATTTATTAAATTAGTATAGATTTATTTCAATCACAAATGTAGTAAGAGCCTAAAAGAATTAAATTTCTTGAAGTTCTAATCACTAATCTTACCAGAGCTTAAGAGATATCAAATCCCTTAAACTGTAAGCTCTTTTATAATACTAACACAACCACATTTATATTAGTTTAATATAAGTATAATAACTAAAAAAACTTATAAATTTATTACTACTACTATTAATAATTAATATTATTTAATTAATTAATAAATTTAATAAAATTTTATTAATTAATAAATTTAATAAAAAATTAAATTAATTTTTTTGTTAATAAATATAAATATTATTATTATTATTATTTATTAATAATGTTTTATTAATAAACTAATTATTATTATTATTTTATAATTAATTAAATTAACTAATAATGTTTTACATTAAAAATATTGTTTTTTAATAATTTATCGTAATTATTATTAATAAATTAAAATTAAAGGTTTATAACCTAAGGACTAGTATTAAAAATCTTCTAAATAACATTATATTGAACGAATATGAATCTTTAGATTAATAAACTCAAGGGATTGATATTACAAATTCAAAAAAATAATAAACCCAAGAGATTTATACTAAAAATGCAAGGGATTATAAACGCAAGGAAATAATATTAAACCCAAGGGATCAATATTATAAACTCAATTTATAAAAACTCTAACATAAATATTATAAACCCTAAAACAGTCATGGTTAACCATGATAGACTTTCATATTGAGAAAATCTTTTTCACAATGTGACATTAGACCATGGTTGACCATGATTGATTTTAATATGCAAACAATCTTTGTAAAAATGAGATGTTGGACCATGATAGATTTTCATATTGAGAAAATGTTTATCACAATGTGACAGTGGACTAAGGTTGACCATGATTATAAACAAAATGGATTTATATTAAACTGAAAGATTAATATTATAAACCATATGAATAAAATATACCCAAGGGAATAATAAATCCTAGGAATAAAAATTAGAAACCTAGGATATATAAACCCTAAGATAAATATTAAAAATCCTCAAATAAACATGGTTGAGATAATTCTTGTCTCAATGTGATGTTCAACCATGGTTGACCATGTTACACCATGATTGATTTTCATATCAAGGCAATTTTTGTTACAATGTGATGTTGGACCATGGTTGACCATGGTTGATTTTCATATTGAGACAACCTTAGTCATAATGCAACATTTGATCATGGTTGAGCATGGTTGCCTATGATTGACCATGGTTGACCATGATTGATATTATAAACCCAATGGAATAATAAACCCATGGGAATAATATTAAACCTAAGGGACAAATATTATAAATCCAAGGTATATAAACCCAAAGATAACTATTATAAAAACTAAAATAAAAATCTTTGACAATGGTTGACGATGGTTGCTTTTCATATTGAAACAACCCTTGTGAGAATGTGGCGTTCGACAATGGTTGACCATGATTAACCATCATTGACTTTCATATCAACACAATCTTTCTCACAATGTGACGTTCGACCATTGTTGACAATGATTGACCATGGCTCGCCATGTTTGATTATATAGAACATGGTTGACCATGGTTAATCAAGGTTGACCATGATTTACCAAGGTTGATCAAGGTTGACCATGATTGACCATGCTTGACTGTGGTTGATGATGATTATCATATTGAGACAATCTTTGTCAATGCAACATAAATTATAAACCCAAGGTATATAAACCCTAAGATAAATATTATAATCCATAAAATACACATGGTTAACCATGGTTGAACATGATTTATTTTCATTTTGAGCTAATCTTTGTCACAATAAGACATTGGACCATGTTTGAGCATAGTTGACCATGATTTATTTTCATATCGAGACAATCTATCTCAATGCGACCTTGCACTATGGTTTACCATGCTTGACTTTCATATTGATAGAATCATTGACAGAATGTGACATTCGACCATGGTTGGCTATGATTAGCCATGGTTGACCATGATTGATATTATAAATCCAAGGGAATAATAAACCCCAAGGCATTGATATTATAAACCCAAGGGAATAATAAACTAAAGGCATAATATTAAAACCCGAAAGGATTATGAACCCAAGGGAATGATATTAAATCCAAGGGACAAATATTATAAAATCAAAATACATAAACCTTAAGATAAATATTATAAACACTAAAATAAAAATTGCTGATAATGATTGAGCATGGTTAGTTTTCATCTTCAGGTAATCCTTGTCACAATGTGACAGTGGACCATGGTTGACCATGCTTAACCATTGTTGATTTTCATATCAACACAATCTTAGTGACAATGCAGCCTTTGACCACAGTTGACCATGATGACCATGTTTGATTTTATAAAACATGTTTGACTATGTTAACCAAGGTTGACCATAATTTACCATGGTTGATGATGATTATCATATTGAGCAATCATTCTCATAATGCAACGTAAATTATAAACCCAAGGTATATAAACTCTAAGACAAATATTATAAACCCTAAGATAAACATGGTTGATGATGATTGAACATAGTTAATTTCCATATTAAGACAATTATTTGCACAATGTGATGCTAGACCATGGTTGACCATGTTTGGCCATAATTGATTTTCATATCGAGGCAATCTATTGCAATGCGACATTGGACTATGTTTGACCATGGTTAGCTCTGATTAACCACAATTGATCATGATTTCTATTATAGACCAAAGGCAATAATAAACCCAAGAGATTGATATTATAAGCCCAAGGGAGTAATAAACCTAAGGGATTAATACTAAAACTCCAATGGATTATGAACCAAGGGAATATACTAAAACCAAGGGACTAATATTATAAACTGAAGGTATATAAACATTAAGATCAATATTAAAAACACTAAGATAAACATGGCTGACCATGGTTGATTTTTATATTGAGACAATCGTTATCACAATGTGACTTTGGACCATGGTTGACCATCTTTAACCATGGTTGATTTTCATAAAAACACAATTTTTGTGACAATGCGACATACATCCATGGTTGACCATGATTGACCATGGTTGACAATGTTCATATTGAGACAATATTTGTCATAATGCGATAATG
Source organism: Pinus taeda (assembly GCA_000404065.3). Lineage (NCBI taxonomy): Eukaryota > Viridiplantae > Streptophyta > Pinopsida > Pinales > Pinaceae > Pinus > Pinus taeda. The sequence goes on along the minus strand of APFE030039483.1, from coordinate 105,783 downwards.
GAACATGGTTGAGAAATGATTGATTTTCATATAGATACAATCTTTGTTGCAATGTGACGTTGGAAAATAGTTGACCACAATTGATTCTATAAAACATGATCAACCAAGGTTGAGCATGGTTGAAAATTATTAAACCCAAGGTACTAATATTATAAACCCAAGGTATCTAAACCCTAAGTTAAATATTATAAACACTCAAATAAACATGGTTAACCATGGTTCACCATGGCTAATTTTCATATTGAGACAATCCTTTCCACAATGTGACATTGGACCATGACTAAACATGCTTGACCATGGTTAAGGCAATTATTCATTATAAACAGTAAAATATCCATGCTTGATTGTGGTTGATTTTCATATTGAGGCAATGCTTATCACAATCTGATATTAGACCATGGTTGACCATGACTGATTTTTAAATCCAGAAAAGCTTTGCACAATGGAACGTTGGATAGTGGTTGACCATGTTTGATTCTCATAGTCAGACAATATTTGTCACAATGCGATGTTGGTCCATGGCTCACATTGATCTATATTATAAATGAAGGAGAATAATAAACCTTAGCAATTAATATTAAAATCCTAAGGTATATAAACCCTAAGATAAATATTATAATCCCTAAAATAAAATAAACATGGTTTACCATGGTTGAAAATGATTGATATTATAAATGCAAGGGGATAATAAACCCTAAGGATAAATACTAAAAACCCAAGGGACAAATACTATAAACCCAAGGTATATAAATCCTAAGATAATATTTTAAACACTAAAACAAACATCGTCAACAATGGTTGACCATAGTTGATTTTCACATTGAGACAATCCTTGTCATAATGAAACATTCAACCATGGTTGACCATGCTTAACCATCGTTGATTTTCATATCAACACAATCTTTGTGACAATGTGACGTTTGATCATGGTTGACCATGATTGATATTATAAACCCAATGGAATAATAAATCCAACGGATAGATCTTAAAAACGAAAGGGAATAATAAACGCAAGGGACTAATATTAAAACCCTAAGGGATTATGTACTCAGTGGAATAATATTAAACCTAAGGGACAAATTTTATAAACCAAAGGTATATATAACCTACGATAAATATTATAAACACTAAAATAAACATCATTTACAATGGTTGACCATGGTTGATTTTTATATTGAGACAATCCTTGTCAAATTGTGATGTGCGGCCATGGTTCACCATGCTTAGTCATTGTTGATTTTCATATCAACATAATCTTTGTGACAATGCGACATTTGACCATAGTTGACCATCAATGACCATGGATGGCGATGTTTGATTTTATAAAACATGGTTGACCATGATCGATCAATGTTGACCATGATTGACCATGGTTGACCATGGTAGACGATGGTTTTCATATTGAGACAATCTTTGTCAATGCGACATAAATTATAAACCCAAGACGTATAAACCCTAAGATAAATATTATAAATCCTAAGATAAACATGGTTGGCCATGGTTCAACATGGTTGATTTTCATATTGAGACAATCTTTCCCATAATGTGATGTTGGACCATGGTTTACCATGATTGATTTTCATATCGAGACAATATGTCGCAATGTGAGAATACACTATGGTTGACCATGGTTGATTCTCACATTGAGGCAATCATTCTCATAATGTGACACTCGACCATGGTTGACCATGGTTGGCTATGATTGACCATGGTTTACCATGATTGATATTATAAACCCAAGGGATTAGTATCTAAACCCAAGGGAATAATATTAAACCTAAGGGACAAACAATATAAAGCCAAGGTGTATAAAGCCTAACATAAATATTATAAACACTAAAATAAACAGCGTTGTCAATTGTTAACCATTGTTTATTTTCATATTGAGGCAATCCTCATCAAAATACGAGGTTCAACCATGGTTGACCATGCTTAACCATCATTGATTTTCATATCAACACAATCTTTGCGACAATGCAACATTTCATGATGCTTTACCATGATTTACCATGGATGGCCATGTTTGATTTTATGAAATATGGTTGACCATGGTTGATCAAGTTTGACCATGATTTGCCATGATTGAATGTGGTTGACGATGATTATAATATTGAGACAATATTTTTCAATGCGACGCAAATTATAAACCCGAGGTATATAAACCCTAAGATAAATATTATAAACCCTAAAATAAACTTGGCTGATCATGGTTGACCATGGTTGATTTCCACATTGAGACAATCTTTATCACAATGCCATACTAGACCATGGTTGACTATGTTTGATTTTTATATCAAGATATTTTTTTGGAATCCAATGTTGGACTATGATTTATTTTCATATTGAGACAATCACTGTCACAATGTGACATTCGACAATGGTTGACCATGGTTGGCTATGATTGACCATGGTTGACCATGATTGATATTATAAACCCAACGACATAATATTAAACCCAACGGACAAATATTATAAACCCAAAGTATATGAACCCTAAGATAAATATTATAAACACTAAAACAAACATCGTTGACAATGGTTTACCATGGTTGATTTTCATATTGAGACAATCCTTGTCAAAACATGATGTTCGACCATGGATGACCATTGTTAACCATTGTTGATTTTCATATCAACACAATCTCTGTGACAATGTGACGTTCGACCATGGTTTACCATGATTTACCATGCTTGACAATGATTATTGTATTGAGACAATATTTCTCATAATGCGACGTAAATTATAAACCCAAGGTATATAAACTCTATGATAAATATTATAAACCCTAAAATGAACATGGTTGACCATGTTTTATTTCCTACTTACAGAATCCTTGTCAAAATGTGACTCTGGACCTTGGTTGACCATGATTGATTTTCATATCAAGATAATATATTCCACTGTGACGTTCGACTATGGTTGGCCATGTTTGATTTTCTTATTAAGACAATAATTGTCACAATGTGACATTCAATCATTGTTGACCATGGTTGCCTATGATTAACTGTGGTTAACAATAATTGATATTATAGACCCAAGGGAATAATAAACCCAAGGGATTGATATTATAAACCCAAGGGAGTAATAAACCTAAGGGATTAAAACTAAAACCCCAAGGGATTATGAACCCAAGGGAATATATTAAAAGCAAAGGACTAATATTATAAACTAAAGGTATATAAACCATAAAATCAATATTATAAACAGTAATAAAAACATGGTTGTTAATGGTTGATCATGGTTGATTTTCATATAGAGAAAATCCTTGTAACAATGGGACATTGGACCATAGTTGTCCTTGGTTAACCATGGATCATTTTTATAGCAACACAATCTTTGTGACAATGTGATGTTCAACCATGGTTGACCATGATTGACAATGGTTAATGATGATTATCATATTGAGACAATATTTGTCATAGTGCAATGTTGGAGCATGGTTGAGAAAATGATTGATTTACATATTGATATAGTCTTTGTCACAATGCGACGTTGGACCATGGTTGACCACGATTGATTTTATAAAACATGATTAACCATGGTTCAGTAATATTAAACCCAAGGGACTAATATTATAAATCCATGGTATATAAACCCCAATTTAAATATTAGAAACACTAAAATAAACATGGTTGACTGTGGTTGATTTTTATATTGAGACAATCCTTTTCACAGTGTGAGATTGGACCATGGTTGACCATAGTTAAGACAATTGTTGATTATAAACACTAAAATAAACATGGTTGATTGTGGTTGATTTTCATATTGAGGAAATGCTTGTCACAATGTGACATTGGACCATGGTTGACCATGCTTAACTATGACTGATATTCAAATCTTTGTCAGAATGTGGCATTCAACCATGGTTGAGCATGGTTGATTCTCATATTGAAACAATATTTTTCATAATGCGATGTTGGACCATGTAAACATTTAAAGTTAAACATGTAAACTATTATCATTAAACAGATAAAATCACAAACCTATGCAGCTGTGAAATTCGTTCAAAGAAATTTGAAAAATTCAAAAGCCTGCACAACTCGCAAATTCATTCGATGAAATTTGAAGCGAGGGTAATAATAGTTATGAAATAGCATTTCCCGCTTTCGAATATACCATCCTGTTTTGTATTAAGTGGTCAAGTGTTCGCAAATGATTATGTCTAGTCAAACCTTGAGGTATAAGAGACTCTCAAAGTTATTATCTCTATTTTTAGTTAAATCTATTTTTTATTATGTATATTTATTGTTATAAAACCTATGATTCAAGGTTTAATAGATAACATATATATATATATATATATATGCTAAACACATTATATATATATATATATATGTTTGTTTGAGAAAAGGGAAAAAATTAAAATGAGTGTATTATAAATATTTAAAAAGAGAAAAGAAAAAGTGAAAGGTTTATTTATGAGATGTTTAGAAATTTTGGTAATTATGGGAAATTTCATATTCAGTACTTCTAATATTCATCATTGTAACTTTTAGCTTAGTATAAAGTTATGAGGTTTAAAATTAATAATCATTATACAAAAATACTTTTACAATGTTCTCATTCACAAATTGCTCTATATCTTATCAACTAAAATAAAAACTATTATAATATTTGGTTTCTTTATTTTAGAAATATATTATATAGCTATACATAGGTTTAGTACCAATATATTTATTTAAATTATGGATTCTTGAAATATTTTATAATATGAAAGATAGAAATAAATTTAGCTTCACACTCTACAAACCCCAATCATCGTCATTGGAGTTTTAAACAACAAAAGAGGATGGGGTTTTAAACAACAAAAGAGGATGCATGCATAGCCCAACAACAACTCACAACTTGGAAATTTCTTGGCTGACTGGTAGGAAATTTTAAAGCTCCAATGGTCCTCAAGAATTATATTTTCAATAGAAATATATTAACTTGCTAATAAAAAATTAAAAGTTGAATTGAAATTGAAAATATGATAAAATTGATTCATTATTAAAAAAATGGACAACATTAATTCAAAAACTAAGATAATTTATTTATTACTATATTTAAGAAATAATCTAAAAAAATATATATATAATTCTGGAGAATAAAAAACTAAAAATATTTTTCCTTATCATTATTAAAATATTAATTTTCAAAAAAAATTATTTATAATAATAAAAAAAATATTTCTCATATACCCACTTACCAAAAAAAAAATATTTTATGAAATAAATAATTTTCTTATTAAAATATTTAATATGAAAATTTTAAACCAACATAATTAACAATTTTGTGTATAGAAAAAACCATCCCTCTTCATTGGAAAAGTCCACACTAATATTTCCCATCAGTTAAAAAATAACAATCATCATCCACTATAAATGTTTTAATATAACTATAATATAAAAAAAAAAATATAAATTACTTTTGAAATCCTAATTTCAATATTACTATACCAGCACCATTAAAAGTTAATCTAAATTTATATTATATTCTCTAAATATTTAAACCATTAATAATAATAAAAGAATCCATTAATAATAATAAAAAAAAATAATTATCATGTAATCAAAATATTCACATCAATTTTTACTATTTTTACTATTTATATTCAATCTTTAAACTTATATACTATTTATTCAAATTCTCTCACTCGTTCCGATTATCGAATTATGTTATGATGGGTAAAATGTTCACTCTTAGAACATCTCAGTTGAAAGACAATTATTTAAAAGTATGGCTCATAAGCAAATTCTAATTAATATAAAAATTAAATGTTAAGAAATTAAAATTAATCAAATAAACATTCATTAATTTGTTTAATTCATTAAACATAAGTTTCCAATTCCTACTTTCTTTCATCATCATTCAAAATGTCTTGTTCCTTGTAAACTGGTTAGATTGCATGCGACAGAATGCAGCAAAGTGCTCCTTAAACCTAATTTTATTTAAGGTTTTTATAATTTAAATTAACATGTTTTTTGAAGTTTTTATAATTTAAATTAATATATTTATCTCTTTCTTATTATGATTTAAGATATATATTTTTCTATCTTATATATTTGAATTTCCAAATAATATGCCAAATTTTACACACGTTTATTTACCACTCAAATTGAAAATTGCTTTAAAAACTTTTTGGTAACGGTATGAGATAGGTTACTTGAAGTCTATAAACCTAAACCTGGAAAATGGAATTATAATGGTTAATAATTCCATCCCCATTTTTGTAACCAAAATCCAAAATAGGAGAAATATAACAATCTTATAACATCCCCATAGTTCCAAGTATGTGAAAATCTTTACCCATAAGAAAACTATGGTAAGGTTGCAAAACAACTCTGTGTGTTTTTATTAAGGTGAATTCAATTTAATGATGTCAGTACCCAATGCTTGAGAAGTCATATCTTAATATCTGAGTTATATGCATCGTAATGCCAATTGAAATTCTAATTGGCATCATGTTAGAAAATTTTCCTTTAATTAGTTAAAAAAGGATGAGATAATTAGTCTCAGCATTCCAATTATGCTATCAAACTCATAATATAGTAATTAGAGAATCATTGTAATGTAATAATCAGACTCATGCTATAACAAATATACAATAATACTTTCGCATTAAAACATACAGTAAAATGATTACATATACGTACAGTAAAATGATTACCTATAGCAAACCTCCACAATCTCATATGGATTTTCAGAGATTGGATGGTTTAGATTAAAGACATTGGAATAATATTTTTAGAAATCATATAAATAGCAGCCAAGTCTATCAATCAAATATCTAAATTAATATTTCAAACTTTACCATTCACTCATTGTACAAGGTTGACCATTATTATTTATAATTCGTTTCGAAATAGACCATAATATACCTAAGCAAGAACAGAAGATTCCACATCGGCATTGATCGAGAGCGAAGCCAATTTGACGTTGGTTGGAATAAAAGGAAACCCCAATACGCCACTGCTGAATATTCCCCATGATAGATAGATCAGGGTCGGTGAGCACAAAGGAAAAGTAATGAGTGCCCATGGTATCCACTAGAACCAGATAATTATTAGTCGGGTGAGAAAAGCTCTCCCCGTTGGAGAAGTGGAAGTCCAGTCCGGGAAACATCACGGAATCTTGGTCCGACAGATCGTAGCAGGTGTCGAACAGGGAGACCCCCTCGGCTATGGGAAGATGTTGGGTAACCGCAATGAAAGCGTTCCTCATTTCTTCGTAGGCAGCTGTTGTATAAAGAAAATAAAACTTGCGTGAGCTTAACAAGCAATCACAAACGAAATTATGTAAGGCAAATCAAGAAATCACAAATGAAATAATGTGAGGCAAATGAAGAATAAATATATTCAAGATCGACTTGCAAGATTGAGGAATAGTTCTCTGTGAAGCAATCTTCTAAAATATTAATTATATCTATATATATATATATATATAATTATTTAATGAATAAATAGATTTAATTTTAAAAAATCTTTTAAACACATGGAATAAAATAGTTTAATATAGAGACATTTTCGGTCAACAAAATTTTTAAAAATTTACCAAGATTGCATCCTTCCATGATTTTTTTTTTCAGGAGAGGGCAAACCCCCTTGAAGAAGCAATATATGCCAAATTATAACTGATATGGATTCGATACCGGTCGGGGGTGTGAAAACCAACAGCCCCGACCATTCCAACATACACTCGTGTGTCATCCCTCCGTGACTTTATATATGTATACTTAATATAATTTCATTTTGAATGAATACATAATTAATTTTTAAAATCCTTTAAATACATCGAAAAAATGTTTATGTAATTATTTCAATGATTTTATATATATATAACATTACTTAATTATATTGTTATATTAAATTGTTACATGAAATAATTAAGAACATTAGCATTGAATATTTTAGTATAGATTATATGATCCACATTAAAGCTTCTTTTCCTACTGAATATTTTGAAATATACTTCAATATAATTTTAATTTTTTAATTTCAAGTAATTATTTCTCTTTGAAACAATGAAATATTTAATTGTGGTTCATATATATAATTATGTGTGTATCATATCTCCTTTGTATTCGTTTTGGGTTATAGTATCAACAACCAATAAAGCTAGCACAAGTGAAAGCAACTTTTATAATAATTTCAAGTAAAACTAATCAGATATGTATCTTTGGTTTTTCTCTGATTATGATTAACATTATTTTTTAATTTAAAGATTTTTTTATTTTTATTTTAAAAGTGACACATGTCAACTCCATGTTGAGCACAAACTTAATTGCACATTTCCCTCATACCCCGCAGATTGTAGACTAAGTCTCTTGACTCAATGATACTTGAAATTTTTTTTTATTTCCCCGAAAGAAATGATACTATGCTATAACAATAAAGAAAATCATTTTTCAATCACTTTGTAATAATATAACACATTTTATTAATTAAAATATAATTTATATTAACAACCATATACAATATTGTTAATTATTCACATTAAATAATTTGGTTAACATGAAAATTGAGATATTTTATTTATGGATTACGTTTGTCCATGATTTCTTTTTCTATTAATATATTAAAATAAATTAAAATTGACAATGGATATTAAAATGTTATTTATATATTCATTAAAAATATGAAAAATAAATAACATTCATATTTATTTTTTTATTTTAATTACTTTAAAGAATTTAAAAATTGAATATAAAAGTTTCTATTTCAATAGACATGAAAATATTTTATTTAATATCAAGAGTAAGAGTGACAACCAATAAAGCTAGCAGAGTCAGAGTGAGGACTACTTTTATAATGTTTTTAAAGTAAAACTAACCAAATACATATCTTTGATTTAATTTTGATTATGCCTAACATCATTTTTTAATTTAAAGAATATATATATATATATGATAAGTGTGTACAGACTGAATTACACAAAGATATGTTGTAGAATAAGAATGTTGGCTCAAAAATCAAAGTTCCTCAAACCCACATCCATAAATTAAATACATACATCTATGAGAGTAATTATAAATATAATATATCTATAGTTTAGTTTTTTCATCACTACCATCCATCATCATCAAGAGTCTTATCGGCTAAATGGAAAGTGGTATTTGATATCCTGTCTTTTTCTAAATTCATCATCAATGTTTTATATTAATTAAATTCTGATTAAATTCCTTGTTTAATGACTTTTTGGTATGCAGGATCAAATTTAATCTCAAATGAATATGAATAATATAATATATAAATATGGTATATAAATATAGTTAGTATATATATATAATATAGTAGATAGATAGATAGAAGATATCATTGGTAGATCATTTCTATTATATTTAGAAAACAAACAGGTTTAACATCCATATCCAATATGATTAGATTGACCTCAAACCTTCCCACTGCGAAACCATCAGCTTCCATGGGAAACGAGGTTGTTGGTCACATGACTACTTATAATGCCAACCAAAATTTGGAGAGCATGAGAATGTCCAATATATAATATATATATATATATATAATATATATATATATATATATATATTATATAAAACTCATAATAAACCGATTTTCTTTAATTCTCCTATTAACCATATAACTACAACAAAATAACAAAAACTGTGAATTGGTACTTGATACATATCAAAATTTAAGAAAGAATTCTATGCAGATCATACTTTTACTCATCACACGAGTCTATCAACACTCAGCCTTTTGCACTAGACCGTGATAGTTCAGTTCGAGGAAGGCAAGTGATATGCTTCTCTATGCAGCTGAGGCAAGCATTTTGTTGTTGAATCTAACGTTGGATAAGGTGAAATTCCATGTGGATTTCCTGAAATTCTATTCTTGGCTTGGATGTCCCTATAGTGGAGGTAGTCAAAGCTTTTTCCACAATGTTTTCATAATTTAGTATAGATACATTGTCTGTTGAAACTAGGTGTACCAACCTTTGGAATGGCTTGGGTGCTTGACGAGATCCTACTGTTCATCCATCTCCAACTTTGTGTTCTCGGCCTATTGTCATTCTCTCATCCTGGTATTAACTAACGAATCTAAGGTTACGTATTGGCTTGGTAGGCCTAGGCTGCCTCTTGAATTAAGTCTATTATTACTTCGATGACCCCGATCCCTCATCTGCCATGGCTATCAATAATGTCTACCACTCCCTTATCCATGACCCTAACTCTAGTCACGACCTCTGCACTCTTTGTTCCCTCTTCTCAAGGAGGGTTGCACCATAAGAGGACCTCATCCTAATTAGAGACAGATATACAAGAAGATGGCCTAGCATAGGGTGCCAATGGATTCGAGGAATATTTGACCCTATGTAAGAGATACGACAGTATACAATAGGAAAATAAGCATTAAGCCAATTAGATGAATTTTCTCCTACCTCATTGTCATGGGCTCGATGAAACAAGACACCAATAATGACCCAAAGATCACAGAAATGTCTTGAACTAGGGACTATCAGCAATTCAAGGTTTACCTTCTCAATACTACCGCATATTATTCCATCCAAATGGTTTATTACAGAAAATAGAGAATGAACGAAACCCGCATGCAAAAGATACAAAACGAAATCTATAGTGCATTATGAAAATGCATTCACTTCAGGAAAAGCATAATTCGATAATAGAGAGAGAGAGAGAGAGAGAGAGAGAGAGAGAGAGAGAGAGAGAGTTTGAAAATACTCAAACAACCCAGCAAAATAAATGTCTCTTGCCTCCCATAATTCTGAGGAGGATTCGTCATTATCCCGTAACACCATCTTAGAAACAACCATCCATAGTATTATGGTGTAGGAAATGAGAAAAGCAATAAGGGTATTCACAAAGCAAAAAAAAATGTCGTACCCACAATTGTCACTTAGAAAGGGACGGATGACATCATCTACACCTGGGTGACTGACTTGGTAAGTCAGCTTCACTATGACCCTAAAAATTTATGGAGAACTAGCTTTAACACATGCATGTGAGACTGGATTCTTTCCGTAAAACCCTGAGGACATACCTTCTCATTGATACTAGCACCACATATTCATTGTAATAACACTCCTTCCCACCTTATGCATGGAGGAGTACATGTGAGGGCCGCCATCCTACCTTCCATCGTCCTATCTCATAACTCCTCTAACAATTGCATAGATCCCGCAAGTGCCCTCTCTTTGACTCTCACCCTGATTGGGAGCATATTTGTTTTTACAATTAATTAAGTTATGAAATATTCTCTTATAAAATATAATTAATATTTGATAGAAATTGAGATAGAGAGCAATGTCACAAACAAATCACACTTCATTATCTTTATTGATCACAAGAGTTGCAAATATATAGAACATAGAACATTGATTTTGACACATATGCATCACCACTACAACTCATACATAGGAAACAACAACTTCTAGCTAGTCACCTTGGTACTTACAATGATAACCTATAGATCACATCATACACATGGAAGAATTACTTCCAACATCCTCCCTTAATGTTTACATGTAACAAATATAGGAAACACACATTATAATAATAAATTAATCTCTGTCAAATTTGTGTGATATGGTCATCATTGGAACTCATATCCACTATGAAATGTCATGGTTTCTACTCTTTTATTCACCACACATTCAAGCTTCCCACTTAATCCATTTAAGACATAATCGGTTCAGACCATCATTTATGTACATTACAGAATTGATGCTTCGCAACCTCCCAGAGTGAAACAAGTCAGTCTCGATACTGAATCATCCTATAGAATTGCCACAATCTATTGAATATATGACATTTTTATATATTCATGAGTTATCTAGGATAACAATATGGGTATAGAATGTCTTCAGTAGACAATTCTACAAGTTGACCTTGTATAAAATAATTTGTATTGATGCTCCCAGAGCACGAAAGGTTACACAAGATTGACCTTACTAAGAACTAACTATCGCTAATGCTCCCAGTGCACAACATGCCCCATTAGTTTCTTAAGTAGTCAATCTAGTTTCTATGGTTTTGCATCATTCAATTTTATTTTCTTTCATACTACACTAATAACACACTACAAAATAATAATAAAAGTCTACCAACAATCTTTTTTTTTTTTGTTAGAAAACACTCCTTTAAACTACACGCAATTTACTCTCCATAAAAATAAACTTAAAACTTTATGGGTTGGCTTGGTTGAAAAATAAAATGAATCCTTTGATGAACCTCAAAACATGTCTACATTTACCAGCCCCCATCTTCAAAGCAGATATTGGATCAAAAATCACCCAAGGATTAAATATTTTGGATTAGAAATACTTTCTTCTTAATGAGACGTTTAATTCAGTAGCAATGTTGATTTACATGAAATATGTTTTCCATAGTTGAGAGTTCGAATTCCTGGCGAAATCAATGGTTGTTGCATTGAAGTGCCACCCATTTCTCTTTTTATACTTTTAGTGGGGTTATCGTAACTTCAAATAGTTGCCCCAAATGACCCTAGTGTAGCCTAACAATCAAGAATTTTTCATGCTCCATGTGGTCATTGTATCATTTTGAAATGTGTATCAAAAGAGTTCGATCAGATAAATATGGTACCATTTCCCAATCGACTCTTGACTCTCCCTGACCCCCTCCTAATGATTATGAACCCACACACAATAACCCAACAAATATATTTTGAAGAAATGGTGATAGATAGACACCATCCTACTTGACAGAACATGTGTGCCTGCTCAAATATTCAATGGACCTTTCACATCTAGTAGATCACGTTGGAATTTTTTCCCTTAGCTGTTTTGATCCATGCCAAAATTGAAGCCTCTCCTCAACTCTATCACTAAAAAAGAAACACCCAAGTCCCAACACCTTGAAACAAACAATGCATGTACATAAAAAAATCACACATATAAGATATTTCAAACTTAATCAATTATTCTCACACCTATGGCATCTTCCTGGCTTTCCCGTAAGGAAATCAAGCAAGAAACTGCTCTGATATCATGATAGAAATTGAGATAGAGAGCAATGTCAAATGCAAATTACACTTAGTTATGTTTATTGATCAGAACAATTGCAAATATATAGGACATAAAATAGTGACTTCAACACATTTGTATCATGACTACAACTCATACATAGGAAACAACAGCTTCTAGATAACCACTTGTAGACTTACAATGACAGCTTGTAAATCATATCATATACATAGAAGCATTATTTTCAACAATATTCATTGTATTTATATAGAGAAAAAAATTACCATCTAAATATAAATGAAAATAATAATTGTATTGACATTTTTAAAACTTAAACCAATATACAAATATTAAATTCAAAATTATTGCTAATAAAATTTTCCATATTAAAAAAAAAATGATTTAAATTAATTTAAAAGGATTCTTGGACATTTTCTTAAAATAAATATTTTAAACATTAAAAAATGACAATTTTAAAATAAAAAAATAATTGAAAAGAAACTTCTTTTTAAAAAATAAATAGCTTATTTTAACATTTATAAAAATTTATTTTCCATGTTAAAAAAAAAAAAATAATCTTTATTTTAACTATGCATCTCATTTCAACTATCCACCAGCGTAGATCCATCTTAATATTGGATCTATCAAGCATCGAGAGGGATCAAACCTCTCGAGGTGAAAACCTATTTTTTGAGTGCAAAACTTGAGGAAAGGTTTTCACCTCGAGAGATTTTATCCCTCTTGGCTCTTGATAGATCTAGTGTTAAGATGGATCTAGGCTAGTTTTAGTCGTGTGTGGTCACACAAAATTTTCTAAACATCTAATTATTTTGATCCTTTTAAATATGCTAAATATGTCTAAGATTAACTTGGTCAATTTAATTTAGAATTTTCTTAGTTATCTAAGTTTTTTGAGATGAGAGAGTCTATTAGTAACTTGAATGATGAAAAATGGTGAAATACAAATTTTTAGTGCAAAGTGTCAATGTAACAATTTTGAAATATAGAAAATGTGAACACTAAGAATATAGTCAATTACATGCAATATTCATTGCAATCAATCTAAAACAAATTTCTTCTACTGTTCCTATTGTCACACCTATTAATTTTTCGATTTTCTCATATCGATCATATGAAAAGAGTAGTTGGAATCATAAACCATTGAAATATTTAGCTCGAGCTACTGTAGTAAACAACATACCTTTTTTATGTTTCTCTCCAATATTAATAGTAGCTTTCTCAAAATTCAATCATTGTGACTTATGGAGTGTTAAACCCCAAATAATTTTCAATGGTAGTTATTTTCTATTACCGTGTTTAAATGCAAAGTAATTAACAATGTTGAATAATGGAAAATGAAAATAATAAGAATGTACCCAATAATAAGTATTTTATAGTTTCAAGAAGGAAACATTTGGGTAAGAAATTTTTTTATTTAGGATGAAAATAGGATGAAAATTCAAGTATTGTATTTATGGTTGAATATTTTTTATGTGCTTACACTGAGAGAGTTTGTGTATGTGTTGGGGGTGAAAAGGAGAGACAAGGGGAGATAAAGATATAGATGGGGGGAGGGGGTAGAGAGGGAAGAAGAGAGAGGCGAAGACATGGAGGGAGGAAGAGATATAGATATGGAGATAAATGTTAGAAAGTGAGAGAGAGTGAGGGTACAGGGAGGGAGGGAGAGAGAGATAGATATATATGGAGAGAGAGTGTGTATGTTTTAGAGCTGAGATAGAGAGATAAAGAAGGAGAGACAATGGGAGATAGATATATATATGGAGGAGCTAGAGATGTGCTTACACTGAAACCAATGCACACTATTAATCTAATTACTTTGAAATTAATGTACATCACACATCTTGTTGCATTAAATTAGAAATCAACATCTACACTAAAATCAATGCATCTAGTGCAAAGAAACAAATAGGATTAGAAATCAACATCTATACTGAAATCAATGCATCTAGTGGAAACAATCAAATAGGATTAGAAATCCATATCTACATTGAAAATAATGCATCTAATGCAAGCAATCAAATATGAGTAGAAATCAACATCTACACTAAAATCAATGCATCTAGTGTAAGGTATTAAATATGATTATAAATCGACATGTAAACTGAGTGCAAACGTATTTTTTGAGTGCAAAACTTGAGGAAAGGTTTACACCTCGAGAGATTTGATTCCCCTCGCCGTTTGATAGATTCGGTGTTAAGTTGGAAAATCTAGGTTGGTTTCAATCGAGTGCAGTCATACAAAATTTTCTAAATATCTATTTTGATCATTTTAAATATGCTAAATATGTCTAAGATTAATTTGGTCAATTCAATTTAAAATTTTCTTAGTTACCTCAGTTTGTTGAGATAAGAGAGACTGATAGTAACTTGAATGATGAAAAATGATGAAATACAAATTTTGAGTGCAAAGTGTCAATGTAACAATTTTGATATATAAAAAATGTGAATACTAAGAATATTGCCAATTACAAATAATCTTCATTGCAATCAATCTAAAACTATTTTCTTCTACTATTCCTATTGTCACACCTATTAGTTTTTCCATTTTCTCATACATATGAAAAGGGTAGTTGGAATCATAGACCATTCAAATATTTAACTTGAGCTACTGTAGAGAAAAACATGCCTTGTCTCTGTTTCTCTCCAATATTAATAGTAGTTTTCTCGAAATTCAATCATTGTGACTTATGGATTATTAAACCCCAAATAATTTTCACTGGTAGTTATTTTCTATTACTGTGTTTAAATGAAAATTAATTAACAATGTTGAATGATGGAAAATGGGAATAATAAGAATGTACTCAATTAAATAGTTTATAGTTTCAAGAAGCAAACATTTGGGTAAGAAAACATTTTATTTAGAATGAAAATAGGATGAAAATTCAAATATTGTATTTATGGTTGGATATTTTTTTATGTGCTTACACTGAGAGAGAGTGTGTATGTTTTGGGGTTGACATGGAGAGACAAGGGGAGATAGATATATATATAGGGGGAGGGGGCAGAGAGGGAAGAAGAGAGAGGCAAAGACATGGAGGGAGGAAGAGATATAGATATGGAGAGAGAAATGTTAGATAGAGAGAGAAGGGGAAGAGAAAGAGAGCGAGCGTAAAGGGAGGGAAGGAGAGAGAGCAAGGGTAAAGGGAGAGAGAGTGTGTATGTTTAGGAGTTGAGACGAAGAGATAAAGAAGGAGAGACAATGGCAGATAGAGATATAGATGGAGGAGATAGAGATGTTCTTACACTAAAATCAATGCACACTATTAATCTAATTACTTTGAAGTTAATGTGCACGACACATCTTGTTGCATCAAATCAAAAATCAACATCTACACTAAAATCAATGTATCTAGTGCAAATAAACAAACAGGATTAGAAATCAACATCTATACTGAAATCAATGCATCTAATGGAAGCAATCAAATAGGATTAGAAATCAATATCCACACTAAAACTAATGCATCTAATGCAAGCAATCAAATATGAGTAGAAATCAACATCTACGCTGAAATCAATGCATCTAGTGTAAGGTAATAAATATGATTAGAAATTGATATCTAACTAAAACAAATGCATCTAGTGCAAACGATCAAATAGTATTAGAAATCAATAACTACGCTAAATCTAATACATCCTGTGCAAGCAATCAAATAGGAGTAGAAATTAACATCGACATTGAAATCAATGCATCTAGTGTAAGGTATTATATAAAACTATAAGTCAACATCTACACTGAAGTCAATATATATAAGGCACTCGATCAAATAGGATAAGAAATCAAAAACAACATTGAAAATCTTAAATATTCATGAATTTCTAGATCTATCTTCTATGTCTGTATTTGTCTCTATGAGACTCTTTATTCTTCCGTCTATATCCACCTTCCATTATATGTCTACCTACCTCACCCTCTTTATCTATCTCTTCCCCTCCCTCTCCCTCGACTCATTCTATCTGACTGTCCCTAACTTTCTCTATCTTTCTCTTCTTTCCTCTCTCCCCCTACTATCTATATTTATACCTCCCTCCATCTCTCCTTATTTATCTCTCTATCTCAATCCCCTAAACATATGTCACACACACTCTCTCTCTCCCCATATCTATCTATCTATATATCTATCTATCCCTCTTCTTTTGCCTCTCTATCTCTTTCCCTTCTCTCTCTCTCTACACCTTCTCTCTCTCTCTCACACACACACTGACTCTCCATGTCTCCCTTTATCACTCCCTCTCCACCTTTCTCTCGCTATGTCTTTCTTCCCCTTCCAACTCTATCTCTCTCTCATCTCTCAAGTCCTCTCTCTCCCCTTCTCTCCAACCTCTCTCCATCTCTCCACCCATCATACACACACACTCTCTACACCCTCCCCCTCTCCTTCTCTCTCCCTCCCCCTCTCCTTCTCTCTCCCCCTCCATATCTATGTATCCCTGTCTCTCTTTTCCCCTTCTTTCCCTATCTTTATCCTCTCCATTTCTCTCTCTTCCCTTGTCTCCTCTCTCCCTCGTTCCATATTCATCTCTCTCTTGTCACTCCCTTTCTTTCCCCCTCCAAATGCATCTCTCCCCCTCCAAATCCATCTCTCCCCCTCCTCTCTCTCTTCCTTTCTCTCTCTCATTGTGTCTCTCACCTGTATGTCTCTCTCCTTCCATCTCACTCTTTTTCTTAAATATGATCCCATTGTATTGTATTTAAGAAATTATCTAAATTAATAAAAAACATAATTGGTTGTAAAATATTAAATCTATATTTTGGATCACTCATGTTAAAGAAAATACAATAATAAAAAAATCAAAAGAATCACGCACTATCTTTCTCTATGATTGTTAATCACTTTTCTTTTTGATCCCTTGGATCTTGGTTAAGATGCATCTATTCTAGTTCTTTACAATATTATTTATATTATATAAATTTTAGATACTTATATATTAAAGTATTTTCATTTTTTAATTTATTAAAACCTCTACGAAAATATTGAAGGGTCTGTAATTATAATCTTTTTGCTCTCAGATTTAATTAAAAAATGTTATAAAATTGAATTAAATTAAAATATTTTTATTTTGAAACAGGTTATTGTTTTTAGGCATGTGGTATTGATAAGCCATGGTATTGGCCCATGGTATTGTAACAATTAAAAGTCTAGATCCATAACATAATAATCAAAATTCTAAGTGACCCATTGTATTGATAAACCATGGTAGTAGCCCATGGTATTATAATTTTCTTCCCTCCTCTCCCTCTCTATCTTTCTCTTGTGGGTATTGGCCCATGTTATTGTAAAAAAACTACTTAGAAGTTAATAATATCCATGGTAAATATTCACCATTAAAAATCCTGTCATATTGTAAATATTAAGTTTTTATGTGCTTATTAATTAAATTTATAGATGGAACACATCTATATTAATTGTTACAAATATATTGATTAGATAAAATATAATATTACACTATTATATGTTACCCAATATTTATAACCACCCCCACCTAATAAATAGTGGTGAGGGGTGGGGAGAAATACTAATTAAAATGTAATATTATTAAATTTTACCTAATATTTCAAGTCCCACACCACGTTAAATATTACATTCTACTCAATATTTCCCCTCAGGCTTACTAATTTTATTGAGCACCTTCTATTATATTAAGTTTACCTTCCTACAACTGAAAACCTAAACTCAACATTACACATATCTTCAGCGTATACAATATAATTAGCCAAATGTTAAACATATCTTCCACATATACAATATATATTAAAAGACACATATATTTTTTGTTTAATAATTTTTTTAATATAAAATTACATTACATAACAACATCTCCCTCCTAATTCTTTAGTTAATCAGTTACTTAACTAAGCATCATGGATCTCCCCTAAGATGCCCGGATCTCTTCTTGGCGTAGGCGAAGGGTATTACATTGCCGTAGTATTCGACTGGAAGTCGCGGTCGAAATCGACTACGGGCACTTAATGGAAACATTAACGCCTCTTCATCGGCAGGGATGTTGTTAGCTTTTATTCTGGATTGCCATAAGCACGCTGATATTACATCAAATGGGGTGCAGAACCTCACGCCCTCTAGCTTTCTTTTTAATGCCTCAATTTCTTTTGAACCAAAATAAAACGATTTCAAGCTCATTTCCTCCATTGGACGGACCGGCACCGTGGACTCTGCATTTATATTTATCCTCAAAATCATAGAATTCGCGGACGTAGGAGTAGCTGACAGCTGGATTGGCTCTGGGCAGAACCTCTCTCCCAAACTGGAGGAACGCTCGGAATCGCTGCACCTCTTGCTCTTTCACCGAGAGCTTTCAGAAATTCAGCTATTCCAGCACCATCAGTCACGGAATGTTTGTAACGCAAACCCAATATGAACCCGCCACATTTTAAACGTTTCACCTGTCCCAAAAAAATGTATCACACAATTTATCTCAATATTCATATTGCATCATAGTATAAGTTTACTCTTATACGCAAACTCCAAATTTTTTACATCTCAAACCTCAAAACAGACGAACTATGTAGTTGATTACATAAATGTAAAAGATACGATCTAAATGGCCAAAATTAATGATTTCCCAAATGAGAATTTGATTTCTAAAATTTAGTAGGAATTTTTTGAAATCACAAATTTAATGTGTAATCCATGCACAATTTAAGTGAATTTAAACATATAATAAAAAAACCAATTTAAATAATACAAATACAAATTTCATTTCAAATTTTATTGCATCCTATTCCAACCCAAAAAATCACACTAAAAACTATTAAAAACTGATACAGAAATCAACTCAAAACTTAAAAATAAAATGAAAAGATACCGAGTCAACTCAAAACTTAAAAATAAAATGAAAAGAGGCTAATTATGTACTTGATTCCACTAATTCCATTAATTTTGAATATACTTAAAAGGGTTCTGTCGAAAAGACCTAACCTTCTGGAATATTTCACCTAACTGAAAACAGCAAATAAGTCATCTCAAAAGAAAAGTAAAATAAAAAGAGAATAAGTATGTACTTGATTCCATTAATGTTGAATATGCTTGAAGGGTTTTGTCGAAAAGACCTAACCTTCTAGAATATTTCAGCTAATTGAAAAAGGAAATAAGTCCATTCAAAAAAGTCAAATGACAAGAGACTAGTTATGTACTTGATTCTATTAATTCCATTAACGTTGAATATATTTGAAGGGCTATGTGGAAAAAACCTAACTTTCTAGAATATTTCAGCTAATTGAAAAAAGAAATAAGTCAATTCAAAAGAAAAGTCAGATAGTTAGACATCATTAGATTTTACTCTTTAGTATTAAATTCTGAAATATTTTCAAAAGTAATAATTTTTTACTTCAAAAAATCCAA
>APFE030039483.1:15896-75292 GCA_000404065.3 Pinus taeda | reverse complement strand
AGAAATTCCGCCACTTCAAAACTCTTGTTGAGAAGCAGTGTGGGCATTACATCAAAGTGCTCAGAACAGATAGAGGAGGAGAATACATCTCCCAAGACTTTCTGCGGTTTTGCAGAGAGAATGGCATACAAAAATAGTTCACAGCAAGGGATACACCTCAGCAAAACGGTGTTGCTGAAAGAAAGAATAGGACCATTCTTGACATGGTCAGAAGTATGCTGAAGGTAAAACACTTGCCTCATGAGTATTGGGCAGAAGCTGTCACTTGCGCAGTTTACATCTTGAATAGATGCCCAACTAAAGTTGTCATGAAAAATACCAGAAGAAGCATGGAGTGGTCAAAAGCAAACAGTCACTCACATGAGAGTATTCGGTTGTGTAGCTTATGCACATGTACCGAATCAGCTAAGGAAAAAGCTTGATAGTAAGGGGGAGAAGTGTGTGTTTGTTGGCTATTGCGATGAGTCAAAAGCATACAAACTCTATAATCCATCCACTAAGAAATTGATAGTAAGCAGGGATGTGCAGTTCATTGAAGATGAAGCTTGGGATGGAAGCTTAGAAAAAATAGTGAATGTGAAGACAATTGTGTCTCATGAAGAAGAACAGGAAGGAACAGTAGCAAATAATCCTTCCTTGGTGGTTCCTCCTCCACCACAGCAAATTCAGCAAATCACACCACAAGCTGGAATTCGAACAGCCTTAAGAAGTCAAGGCAGTGCTTCTTCAAGCACACCACAGGGATTTGAAATACCCTCAAGTTTGGATGGAACTCCAAGCACACCAAGAAGACCAAGATTCAGAAATCTAAATGAGATTTATGAACAAGGAGAGGTAAGTACCAATACCGGTCTGAATTCATTATTCTCTTTATATTGTCATGTTGATGACCCAGTTCATTTTGAAGATGCTGTAAATGAAGATAAATGGATTAAAGCAATGAATGAAGAAAGTGGTGCAATTGAAAAAAATAAAACATGGGATTTATTCGACCTCCCAGAAGGCAAAGATGCCATTGGAGTTAAGTGGGTCTATAAGACCAAAAACAATGCTAAAGGCAAGATTGACAGGCACAAAGCAAGACTTGTTGTGAAAGGCTACAAGCAGCAACAAGGCAGAGACTATGATGAAACCTTTGCACCAGTAACAAGGATGGAAACAGTCAGAACAGTGTTGTCTATTGCAGCACAACACAGATGGAAGATTTATCAGATGGATGTTAAATCTGCATTCCTGAATGGAGTGTTAAAAGAAGAGGTTTATGTTGAACAACCTCCAGGTTATGAAGTTGCTGGCCAAGAGCATAAAGTTTGTAAATTGAAGAAGGCTCTTTATGGGCTGAAGCAAGCTCCAAGAGCATGGTACAACACGATAGATGCTTATCTGATTGAGAATGGGTTTGAAAAGTGTGATGGTGAACCCACACTCTACATAAAGGAAAATGACGGTAAGATTATTATTGTTGTTTTATATGTAGATGATTTGATTTTTACTAGCAATGATGCTTCTCTCATTGCTGATTTTAAAGTAGTCATGAAAAGTGAATTTGAAATGACTCACTTGGACTTCTTAAGATATTTTCTTGGAATTGAAGTAGACCAAAGTGAAAATGGTGTTTTTATTTCTCAAGATAAATATGTAGAAGTTGTGTTGAAGAGATTTAACATGCAGAGCAGCAAGGCAGCTGTGTCTCCAACTGTAATGGGGCTGAAATTGACCAAAGAAGACAGCAACAAAGATTTTGATCCTAAATTGTACAAGAGCATAGTTGGCAGCCTTATGTACTTAACTGCAACTAGGCGAGACATTATGCACGCTGTGAGTTTAATCTCCAGATTTATGGAAAGACCGAAAGAGACTCATTGGCAGGCAGCCAAGAGGATTCTAAGGTATGTGAATGGAACGAAGGGGTTTGGTATTTTATACTCCTCTTCTGAAAGTTTCATGTTGACAGGTTTCACGGACAGTGATTGGGCTGGAAGTGTTGATGATAGGAAAAGCACATCAGGATATGTGTTTCATATGGGTTCGGGAGCCATCTCATGGGCTTCCAAGAAGCAACCAATTGTGGCTTTATCAACAGCAGAGGCAGAGTATGTGGCAGCAACACCAGCAACATGCCAAGCAGTGTGGCTGAGAAGAGTTCTCAAAGACTTGTGTCATGAACAGGAAAATGGCACAACCATTTACTCTGACAATAGTTCAGCAATAGCATTGTCAAAAAAATCTGTTTTTCATAAAAGAACAAAGCACATAGATACCAAATTTCACTTCATACGTGAATTGGTTAACAATGGTGAGATTGTTTTGCAGAACTGCAGAACAGAGGATCAGCTGGCTGGCATCTTGACAAAACCATTTCCAAAGAAAGGTTTTGATCATTTTAGGAAATGCATGGGTATGCAGCAGTTGAAATTAAGGGGGAGTGTTGGAATTTAATTCCAAATGCATCACATAAATGCTGAACAAAGATTTGATCTACAACAGTTATTTCAGATTGTTCGGTGCCGCAAAGTCTTCTGATATTTTTGAGCATTAAATTCAGAAATTAAATCCCCTGCAGAGAGCCGACTTATTTTTGCTAAAAAGGCATCACCGCCTTCTGCAATAAATACAAAGATGAATATGAGCAAATATTTTACTTAGTTTATTGTTTAATCAGATTTTTGTTTTCTTATAAATGTAACGCACAATAGTTTTGTTTTCAAGTGCAAGAAGGTGTGAGCAGAAAAAAAAACAGCAGTTCTGTTTTCTGTGTGAGTGTAAGAGATTTCTGAACAACAGTTTTGTTTGTTGTACTCTGAGAAAGAAGAGTGAGGGTTAGAAGAACAAGAGTGTGTCTCTTCTGTAAATGCACAACAGTGTTGAACCTGCGATTTTCTGAGATAGAGAAAATTGATTTCTCGAACTGGAGTGTTCCTCTTGTAACAGCGAAATTTACTGTATCAGTTTTGTTTACTGTTTATGAATACAAGTTTACTGTTTCGCTGATTTTCAGTTGCTGTTATACTAAGTGTCAAAAACACTTTGATTTTACTTTGTAAATTTATAAGTGATTTTGGCGTCAATTTTCTTAAAGTGACTTAGCGTCAAAATCATGTTGCCACAACACCTTTTCCAGCAAGAACTTTTCTGTTTTTTTGTGTTAACAAAAACAGAGTATTATTTCCTGTTGCTGCAACACCACGATGAGCGTTGCTGCAACACCAGAATCCTGTTGCTGCAACACCAAGTCCAGAAAACGAAATTATCAATTTTCTGTGCAGAAACAGAGCATTTTTGTGTTGTGTGTTTGTTAAGGAGTTTAGCAGAAAATTCCATCATGATATCACAGCGTTGTTCTCTGATCTTTTGTGTTTGAAATCACCTTAAAATTCCAACAGGATTGATGGTTTATGCATATGAAAAACAGTAAACCGTCATTTTACTATTTTATTTCTATCAAATCAGTTACACTAAATTTATCTAGATTCCTAATTTGACTAATAAAAAATCACTAAATGGAAATAAAACAATGTCAATCACAATAGACATAATAAAATACATGAACCAAAATAAATAGATACAACGTAGTGCAAGGGTTAACCCTCTAACGAATTATATTCAGACTTCCAGGAGTTTCTTCACCTCCAAACCAGGGTATCCAAGAGGATTACAATATATACATATGTAATTAAGAATTCCAAACTTCTCCAAAAATATGCCTATCTTTTGCAAGAAGAAAAAAGTATGAGTAATCTACATGCTGGTAACAGCAAAACAAGTACGTAAGGATAAGCTAACATTTTTTAATATATTTTCATAACAGAAAGAGAATTAATTACATTAAAATCTTCATTGTGTGAACTACCACACCAAGAACACAGAAAAGATAAGTACTATCATGAAATTCTTACTTGGAGAAGAGCAATATGTAATTACTATAAGAGAGAACAAATATATATATATATTTTTTATATATTTATATATTTATACATCCACACTCACAGAAATTGTGCATATATAAACGGAAATGCCATAGACCATGACAGTCACTGTATATGGATTAGAAGAGGGTATAAAAGTCTCTCGGGGGTAAGAAGTGTGAATGGTATAAGAGTTATTCTAGCACCAAATAATAACACGAAATCGTATTCTTGGCTCTAAGTAGTCATAACTGCAAAATTATCCATACCCTTACAGTAAGGTGAGAAGCACTAAGAGGAAAGTACACTTATGACTGAGCCAAAGCTGTGCTTAGGACACTCAAAATGCAGTATGAGAATATGGAGGCCCGACCGGGACTAACCTGTAACAGAAGAGGAAACGGTCAGAGAAGGAAGAAGTCAACACCTGTGAGGAAGAAGAGCTGAAGGGATCATTGATACACACACCTGTAGACACAACGATAGGAGGAAACATATAAGAATAAAAAGGGGTTGAAAAAATAAATAAATTAACAAGGGGTATCATGAAAACCTGACCTCAAATTGATGGAGATAAAATAACTGGTGGAGCTGCTTGACCATTACTGAAATGGAGATGAGCGAAGTGTAACAAAACTAAGAAAACAATAGTTCAATAAACCAGTGTAGACACGCGGTTAAGATGACAGGGGCAACAAGATGTAGAAATTATACCCTAATAATTCTGAATCCAATTGTGCGGTGA
Organism: Pinus taeda; assembly: GCA_000404065.3. Taxonomy (NCBI): domain Eukaryota; kingdom Viridiplantae; phylum Streptophyta; class Pinopsida; order Pinales; family Pinaceae; genus Pinus; species Pinus taeda. The sequence goes on along the minus strand of APFE030039483.1, from coordinate 70,642 downwards.
TAACCAAAATGAAATTCTCCCCATTTATGGAATCGATAGAATAAGCATTACAGACCCTTACCTAACCAGCGGGCGTGGACTCTAGGCATCATGAATTACTAGGGACTCTGTCATTCTCCACCCAAGAACTTCAATGGTACCAATATGCTATAGAATCACGGCTCTTGGAAGGATTAGGGTGAGATAGGCGACATTGATGAAAAATATGAAGCAATAGAAGTGGTATCAGTATAAATCAAACCGACAAATGCAGCCAGAAAGCATAGGTAAACCTAAGGCCACAAACGAGAACAGGGGTGTGTAATAACCAACAACATTAAAGAGATTACCTCAGGATAAGAATATGAATGTCACCATGACCATGGAATAAATCGAGGAACCGGTCAGTTGGTTGCGCCCAACAACAGACGACAAACCTATTGCGGTTATGGAAAAGGTAGAAAGAACACCAAATGAACAACTTGCCAGGTGAGAGCGAGTTGTTAGGGTTTGGCAAATCACCTAGCACCATCTGATCTAGAGAATACATCTGTGTCATTCGTTTGGGTGGTCCTGATAGGCCACGTGAATTTCACATGGTCTGGGTCGATGTGGCTAACGGTCATTGAATCACATACTTCAAAACCAAATAACCATTAAACTTTTCCATCAAGTTGCGAGAGTTTGTACAGGGCACATCAATAAAAATCCATGGCGTAATAACTTTTAAAATGTAAGTCTGAGCCTCCATAGTTTCCCTCCTATTCATTAGTCAAAAGTATCAATTTGAAATATATCAAACGCCATTCTACACTTTGGACTTACTGAGGTGGCCACATTTTAATATATTTCCGTAATAGATGTTAAACGGGTTGTTAACAATAAGACTGACAATAAGATTGAATCCAGAAACGAACAATGTGATGAGCATAGGGTAGCATAATTAACCTTTAAAATATTAAAATAATGGAGATATAGATGCAAATTTTATAATGTTCTATCATAGAATACATATATCTCTAACAAAGTCCAAAACAAAAAAGTTTAACTAGTGTGTACATGGTTAACAATAAGACTGACAATAAGATTGAATCCACAAACGAACAATGTGATGAGCATAGGGTAGCATAATTAACCTTTAAAATATGAAAATAATGGAGATATAGATGCAAATTTTATAATGTTCTATCATAGGATACATATATCTCTAACAAAGTCCAAAACAAAAAAAATTAACTAGTGTGTACATCTACAGTAATGTTCTCCAAGGTAATATAAGGCACTCCTTTCTTACCCACCTTATCCATGAGATATGGTGCAACAAATAACTTGTAATGTGTTAGATATATATCAAATTTGTTAGATATATATCAAATGCAAATAATTGGTAGGTAGTAGATAATGAGGTGTAAGTAAGAAAACAACAAAAGTGAATATGCCGAATCTTATAATCAAAATGATAACAAAGAACACATAAAAAGAGTTATTATTAAAAAATATATATTTAGGTGTACAGACCCCTGTGACATTGGAGTGCTAAAAAGCAAAAGATAAGTATTTTATGTCTAAGTACTTAAAATTTCTATTTTGAATTCAGTATTTTGTTTCATTATATGTATTGGTGGGTGTGTGGCCAATAACCTAGGTTTTCTATATTTGGGAAATAGGAAATAAAACATCTAAATTTTAGATATTGGTAAGAGATTGTTTTCAAATATATATCTAAAAATTAGTTTAGTTTTCATATATTTGATGTGAGATGTATTGATAAGAAAAAGCACTCTTTTCTCAAAATCTATTTCAAATGATATAAAATATAAGACCATAAGGAAATGTTTCCCCTTCTATTATATGAGTTGATATGTTTTATATTTTATGATGAGATTAACTATTGAATAAAAATCATGTTGCATAGATGTCCAAAAATAGTAACCATATCTTCAAAAGAAAGTGAATGTCAAACAAAATAACTAGTCAAAATATGCATAAATTATTTAAAGATAATTTTACCATTTAAAAAAACATTGCTAATACATGAATAAATACCATGAAAATGGAATTTATTCTCAAATCTTATTAGCCACACAGAAATTTTTGTTTTTATTTATTTTAATATAATATTTTTAAAATACTAATTAAAAACAATTTAAACTTATATAATTTAAAAAACAATTTAAACTTATATAAATTTATTTAAACAATATTTTAGTATTACCAATATTCATATTATTGCTTTAAATATAATTAACTTTACGACTCTCCATCAAACTATTTACAATTACCTATCTCTTAAAAACATTTAAATACAATTCAAATTCATAAATCATAAGCCAAACATTTAAATATGAATTCAAATTCATAAATCATAACCCAAAAGAAACAATTTAAAATTGAATGACTCACAACATTGGCCGAAAGCATCTATACATAATATCTCGCTATGGAATAGAGACATCAGCTAATTCAAAACACTTAGAAAGATGTTTTATTTTCATTCATTTTATAATATTAAAATAAACTAGTACAATGGAATTAGTAATTTTCACTTTTATACATCAATAGATCTATTGAATATATCAACCGGTTAAATTGTGTTAATATTAATATTAACACAATCATATTTATATAAACAATATTAATATTAATATTAATATTAAAAATAATACCAAATTAATATTAATATCAACGGTTTAATATTAAAATTGAAAAACAAAAACAAAACTGCCCCTCCCAGTCAAATTTGGGAGAAAAGGTTTCTCCACCTAACGTAAAGAAACATATCCCACTTACGTTAAGCAATGTTTATAGGGGTTTTAAGTGCCAATAATGTCCGCATCGCTACAAGTTTGATTGATCGCTAGTCTGATAGCTAAACCTCTGAAGCACATCCTATCTTCTCCTCGAGCGTTAATATTGTCAACATTTTATTATCTGCATTTTATTCGACTCTCGTGATCCCCATTTCACTGCCTCCTTCCTTTGAAAGCACCCAACAAAGACTACTCTTCTCAACGATTGTTGTTTCTCTGTCAACGAACCAAATAACGTTCGCAGTAGAAAACATATTTAATAGGTCAATCATCATATCACAATTCACTACAAATCTTACACTTTTTGAGAGACAAGGGTTTTAATGAAATTCACGACAAACTTTAAGAAATATGATATTTTCGACTATGTAATTTCCTTTTGGATTAGAATAGGAAGTTTTTTCTTAAAGTTTTTCCCACTTTAGGCAAAGTCCGCGTGAGATCAAAACTGCATTTGTTATCATAATACCATAAGTCCCAAATACTAAAATAATAAAAATAATCAATACAATAGAATAATAAAAATAATTAATACAATATAATAATCTATTGTTTAAAATTTTTATTTTACATATAAAAAATGTGTATACTTTATTTAGAAAATATTAATATAAATCTAAATCGTTGATAATGTTGGAATTTAATTCCAACTCCAACACAATAAATGTCGAACAGAAATCTGATTTCTGCAGATATTTCAGATTGTCCGATGCCGCAAAGTCTTCTAATTTTTTGCACATTGATGAGCATTAAATGCGTAGAATTTAATTCCCCTGCAACCGCCAACTTAATTTCTTGAGAAAGGCATCACCGCTTACTGTAATTAATACGCAGATAAGCGTTACAGGATATTTTGATTATTTTATCAATTAAACTCAGATATTTATTTTCCTATAAATGTAATGAACAACAGTTCTGTTTTTCACGAGTAAGAGAATGAACAAGAGTTTTGTTTTAAGGTTAGAAGACCGAATATAGAGTCTCTTGTGTAAACGCACAGCAGTGCTGAACCTGCAATTTTCTCAGATAGAGAAAATTGGTTTCTGGAACTCAAGTGTTCCTCTGTTATTCCTCTGTCAAAAGGAAGAAAAATTTATATCAGTTTGTTTACTGTTTATGAATACAAGTTTACTGTTTAACTTGTTTACCGTTGCTGTTACACCAAGGGTCAAAAACACGTTATTACTCTGTAAGTCTAAAAGTGACTCGACGTCAATTGTTTTATGTTGTTGTTACACCAAGCGTCAATCGTCTTACGTTATAAGTCAAAAAGTGACTTGTCGTCAAAAACATGTTGTTGTTACACCGTAAGTCAAAAAGTGACTTGACGTCAAAAATCGCGTTGCTGCAACACCACGATCAGCGTTGCTGCAACACCAAATCCTGTTGCTGCAACACCATTTCCAGAAAACGATTTTTTCAGTTTTCTGTGTAGAAACAGAGTTAAAAACGGAGCATTTTTTTGTTTCTCTGTTATGGAATTTAGCAGAAAATTCCAACATGGTATCAGAGCTAGTCTAGGCACTCAGTGAGTCAAAAACAGAGTTTGTTTTTCACTGTAGGAGCTGTAAGAAGTTTATTAAGCAGATTTTTTCCAGCAGAGAAAGTTTTTGCTTGTTTTTAATTTTACAGTTAGTATCTCTTCTTTACCTATACAGAGTTAAGATAACAGATGCTGGAACAGGTTTGACAAATTCCCAACTGCCACAGTTTAATGGGAAAAATCACAGTTATTGGTCCAGAAGAATGAAATCATTTTTTGTTTCTCAAGGAATATGGGAGCTGGTTGAAACTGGCTATGCTGAACCTGCAGATGCAACAACATTGGCCGCTTTGACAGTAGCAGAAAGAAACCAGTTGAAGAGCGACAGGAAGAAGGATGCCAAAGCCCTTTTTTTCCTCTTCCAATCAGTACATGAAAGTGTTTTTCCACGGATTGTAGCAGCAACAAAATCCAAAGAGGCATCAGATATTCTCAAAACTGCCTATCAAGGCATGGAGAAGGTGAAGACTGCAAAGTTGTAGATGTTGAGAAAAGACTTTGAAACACTCAGCATGAAGGAATCTGATACAATAGATTCATTTCTCACTCAGGTTATTGGGTTGACAACCCAGATAAGATCTCATGGTGAAATTCTTGAAGAAAGAAGGATCGTACAGAAGATCTTGAGATGTTTACCCTCAAGGTTTGAAGCTATTGTGGTAGCAATAGAAGAAACAAAATATCTCTCATTGTTCACGGTAGATGAACTAAGCGCTTCTCTTATGTCTCATGAACACAGACTGAGTAGAGGAACAGATTCCTCTTTTGAGCAGGCATTCAAGACTCAGATGTCTTTCAGCCAAGGGAAAGGTCGAGGCAGAGCAAATAACAGAGGTCATGAAAGAAGCCAAAACAGAGGTAGATATTACCCTGCAAGCACAAGCGGAAGGAGCTGCAATCAGAACCAAGATGAAGGTTCAAACAAACAGCAAGCTCATGGACAAAGGTATGACAAATCCCAAGTCCAATGTCATTATTGTAAGAAATATGGGCACTATGCCAATGAATGTAGGAAGAAACAAAATGACATGAATAGTAGGCAGAATGCTAATTTTGCAAATGAAGAAAATAAGAATCCAAAGAATGTGCTGTTAACATGTAACATTGCACAAGACAAACAAGAAGATTTTTGGTTCTTAGACTCAGGTTGTAGTAATCACATGACTGGCAATATTGAAATGTTTTCCAATCTGGATGAAGATGTGAAATCTGAGGAAACAACAGGAACTGATAGTAAGATATTTGTCAAGGGTAAGGGCAGAGTCAGTATCCGAGCAAGAAATGGAGAACAGATGATTGTGCCAGAGGTATACGTACCTGGTCTGAAATGTAATCTTTTGAGCATTGGACAGCTCATTGACAAAGGTTACAATGTGTTCTTCAAAGATAATACGTGTACAACCAGAGATATACCTCCAAGTAAGAAGATCATTGCACAGGTGTAGACGACCAGCAATAGAATGTTTCCTCTCAAACTCAGGGTAGATTTGAAGGAAGGAAGAACTATTGCAGCTGTAACACAAGAAGTCTTTCATGAACAAGTGAAAGATGAGAATTGGTTATGGCACTTGAGATTTGGAAATCTCAATTTTGGAGGCTTGAATCTGTTACACAGAAAGGGAATGGTAAAGGGATTACCGTTGATTGAGAAACCAGACAGCCTTTGTGAAGGCTGCATCTTGGGCAAGCAACACAAAGAAAGCTTTCCAACAGGAAAGAGTATAAGGGCAAAAACACCCTTGGAAATTGTTCACTCTGATGTGTGTGGACCGATGCAAGTACCATCATTTGCCGGAAATAGATATGTTTTAACTTTCATTGATGATTACACCAGAAAGACATGGGTGTATATGGTGAAACAGAAGAGTGAAGTATTCGAGAAATTCCGCCACTTCAAAACTCTTGTTGAGAATCAGTGTGGGAATTATATCAAAGTGCTCAGAACAGATAGAGGAGGAGAATACATCTCCCAAGACTTTTTGCATTTTTGCAGAGAGAATGGCATAGAAAAACAGTTTACCTCAAGGTATACACCTTAGCAAAACAATGTTTCCGAAAGAAAGAATAGGACCATTCTTGTCATGGTTAGAAGTATGCTGAAGGAAAAACACTTGCCTCATGAGTATTGGATAGAAGTTGTCACTTGTGTAGTTTACATCTTGAATAGATGCCGAACTAAAGCTGTCATGAACAAAATACCAGAAGAAGCATGGAATGGTCAAAAGCAAATTGTCACTCACATGAGAGTATTCAGTTGTGTAGCTTATGCACATGTACCGGATCAGCTAAGGAAAAAGCTTGATAGTAAAGGGGAGAAGTGTGTATTTATTGGCTATTGTGATGAGTCAAAAGCATACAAACTCTATAATCCATCCACTAAGAAATTAATTGTAAGCAGGGATGTGCAGTTCATTGAAGATGAGCTTGGGATGGAAGCTTAGAAAAAATAGTGAATGTGAGGACAATTGTGTCTCATGAAGAAGAACAGGAAGGGACAACAACAAATAATCCTTCCTTGGCGGTTCCTCCTCCACCACAGCAAATTCAGCAAACCACACCATAAGTTGGAATTCGAACAGCCTTAAGAAGTCAAGGAAGTGCTTCTTCAAGCACACCACAGGGATCAGAAATACCCTCAAGTTCAGATGGAACTCCAAGCACACCAAGAAGACCAAGATTCAGGAATCTGAATGAGATTTATGAACAAGGAGAGGTAAGTACCAATACCAGTCTGAATTCATTATTCGCTTTATATTGTCATGTTGATGACCCAGTTCATTTTGAAGATGCTGTAAATGAAGATAAATGGATTGAAGCAATGAATGAAGAAATTGGTGCAATTGAAAAAAGTAAAACATGGGAGTTAGTGGACCTCCCTGAAGGAAAAAATGCTATTGGAGTTAAGTGGGTCATTAGGACCAAAAGCAATGCCGAAGGCAAGATTAACAGGCACAAAGCAATACTTGTTGTGAAAGGCTACAAGCAGCAACAAGGCAAAGACTATGATGAAACCTTTGCACCAGTAGCAAGGATGGAAACAGTTGGAACAGTGTTTTCTATTGCAGCACAACACAAATGGAAGATTTATCAGATGGATGTTAAATCTGCATTCCTGAATGGAGTGTTAAAAGAAGAGGTTTATGTTGAACAACCTCGAGGTTATGAAGTTATTGGCCAAGAGCATAAAGTTTGCAAATTGAAAAAGGCTCTTTATGGACTGAAGCAAGCTCCAAGAGCATGGTACAATAGAATAGATGCTTATCTGATTGAGAATGGGTTTGATAAATGTGATGGTGAACCCACACTCTACATAAAGGAGAATAACGGTAAGATTATTATTGTTGTTTTATATGTAGATGATTTAATCTTTACTAGCAATGATGCTTCTCTCATTGCTGATTTTAAAGCAGTCATGAAACATGAATTTGAAATGACTGACTTGGGATTCTTAAGATATTTTCTTGGAATTGAAGTAGACCAAAGTGAAAATGGTGTTTTCATTTCTCAAGATAAATATGTAGAAGTAGTGTTGAAGAGATTTAACATGCAGAACAGCAAGGCAGTTGTGACGCCAACTGTAGTAGGGTTGAAATTGACCAAAGAAGACAGCAGCAAGGATTTTGATCCAAAATTCTGCAAGAGCATAGTTGGCAGCCTTATGTACTTGACTGCAACTAGGCCAGACATTATGCACGCTGTGAGCTTAATCTCCAGATTTGTGGAAAGACCAAAAGAGACTCATTGGCAGGCAGCCAAGAGAATTCTAAGGTATGTGAATGGAACGAAGGGGTTTGATATTTTATACTCCTCTTCTGAAAGTTTCATGTTGACACGGTACACGGACAGTAATTGGGCTGGAAGTGTTGATGATAGGAAAAGTACATCAGGATATGTGTTTCATATGCGATTGGGAGCCATCTCATGGGCTTCGAAGAAGCAACCAGTTGTGGCTTTGTCAACAACAGAGGCAGAGTATGTGGCAGCAATAGCAGCAGCATGCCAAGCAGTGTGGCTGAGAAGAGTTCTTAGAGATTTGTGTCATGAACAAGAAAACGGCACAACCATTTACTGTGACAATAGCTCAGCAATAGCTTTGTCTAAAAACTTTGTTTTTCATAAAAGAACAAAGCACATAGATCCCAAATTTCACTTCATACATGAATTGGTTAACAATGTTGAGATTGTTTTGTAGCACTGCAGAACAGAGGATCAGCTAGCTGACATCTTGACAAAACCATTGGCAAAGAAAGGTTTTGATCATTTCAGGAAATGCCTGGGTATGTAGCAGTTGAAATTAAGGGGGAGTGTTGGAATTTAATTCCGACTGCAACACAATAAATGCTTAACAAAAATATGATTTCTGTAGATATTTCAGATTGTCCGATACCGCAAAGTCTTCTGATATTTTGCACATTGATGAGCATTAAATGCACAGAATTTAATTCCCCTGCAACCGCCAACTTAATTTCTTGAGAAAGGCATCCCTGCTTACTGTAATTAATACGGAGATAAGTGTTACAGGATATTTTGACTATTTTATCAATTAAACTCATATATTTATTTTCCTATAAATGTAAAGAACATCAGTTCTGTTTTTCAGGAGTAAGAGAATGAACAACAGTTCTGTTTTAAGGTTAGAAGACTGAATATAGAGTCTCCTCTGTAAACGCATAGCAGTGCTGAACCTGCAATTTTCTGAGATAGAGAAAATTGGTTTCTAGAACTGAAGTGTTCCTGTGTTATCCCTCTCTCAAGAGGAAGACGAATTTATATCAGTTTGTTTACTGTTTATGAATACAAGTTTACTGTTTACAATTTTAATTTTTAGCTTGTTTACCGTTGCTGTTACACAAAGCATCAAAAACACGTTGTTATTACTCCGTAAGTCTAAAAGTGACTTGACGCCAATTTTTTTATGTTGTTGTTACACCAAGCGTCAATCGTCTTACGTTATAAGTCAAAAAGTGTCTTGTCGTCAAAAACACGTTGTCGTTACACCGTAAGTCAAAAATCGCATTGCTGCAACACCACGATCAGCGTTGCTGCAACACCAAATCCTGTTGCTGCAACACCATTTCTAGAAAACGATTTTTTCAGTTTTCTGTGTAGAAACTGAGTTAAAAACAGAGCATTTTTTTGTTTGTCTGTTATGGAATTTAGCAGAAAATTCCAACAGATAAATTTGAACTCTACCACGTAAACGATAAAGCTTTTCGGCATCATAAGAATGCCAAATTCAACACATTACATAAAAACCAAATTCCCTTTTTAAATAAATTCATGAAATAATGTATATACTTTTTAAAATTAAGTTATTACATTGAGTAGTGTGTACTAGTTTCAACAAAACATTCTACGTTAGTTAAGATAAGGTTGGTTATCTTTCTTTATTTGAGTCATTTGAATCGATCATGAGGCCCCACTACAATATGGGATTTTCTGATTGTGGTTCAAACTTCAAATATGGCACCAACTACACTAAAAAGATATTATGCTCTTCACCTTTTTCTGTACATGATAGACTTACCCGCAAGCAATCCGACCATTGTATTCAAGAAAGTATGACATTTATGGAGTAAACTTTGAAGAGTTTACAGAAATGACGGACGATGTTGTTTTTATTGCACTCTTTTCCTTTATAAGGAGGATTGACTATATTTTGAGAATTTATATTATATTTTTTATCCCTATCAAATAAGGTTATATATAAATATATTTAGTTCTATTTTAGAACAAGTAGATTACTTTAGACACATAATTATTTCACTAACATAATATCTCAACCACACATAAATCTAAGAAATATGTAAATATAATCAATTCCTAAATATTAAAGATAAACTTTATAAATAAAATGAATTACAATTAAGACACATAAAAATTACATTTTCCAAACAATAAGAGCCGAACTTAAAAAATATGGACGATCCTTCCTAATAGCATAATGAGATCAATATCGGGATATTCAATTAACTTCACTTGATGTGCTTTTATGATCCCACTATTTGCAATAAAAGAGAATCAATCCCTAACACAATATACCCTTTTATGATCACATTATATACAGTAAAGGAGAATAATCCCTAATACAATATACCCTTGTTAGATTTAAATTGTGCCTATTATCACCGTTTCATTCCTCATTCCACTTTGTAAACAATCCGGAATGCATAGATGATAATCATATAAGAAACGTATAAAATAAAGAAATAAGATTGAGATAAAATCATATGTATGTATATCCAGGGATGCTCGAGGATTTTGAGAATAACCATTTTGATATTACTTGTTTCTTCAACTAGAGTGGCCACTCTGGTTATGTGGGCAAATGCATCATGAAAGTCGAAGTCGAAATCATTTTGAGGGTCGAAATCATTTTGAGGCTCCTAGATGCCGAATGAAATGCTTGTGGATTCACTTCGTGGTGGCCGATGACCGGAGGAAACGGTCATTTCGAAATTAATCGGAAATCTAAAATAAATAGTCGAGATTGAAATCAACACTGGTGGAAACGAATGACATTGTAGAGGAGACGAAGGGAAAAGCGCCCAAGGCATCGATTACAGTTACACGGATGGGAACGAAGTGATTAAAACGAAACGAAACGATTTGATTCCAATCCTGGTAATAGCTTCAATATGTTAAATATGTGGTGAAATAGAAGGTGTTTAAATTTAATATGGTAATTTTTTCATTTGAAATTGAAACATGTTTTAATTTTTTTCATATCATGAGTTTGATGGTGTATAAGATGAATAGTAATTTAAAAATATTTCTTGTTTATTTATTTATTAAATTAATATATATTTACGCCGTAAGGCATTTCCCTCTAAAACCCATCTCCCTCTTTGCTTACCTGTCATCCTGGGACACCGTACGATTAAATGTTAGACGATTACACAAACTTGAGCCGTCGATCAATCCTCCCCCTGAACCCCCGTCGATCAATCCTCCCTCTTAACTGAAATGTTCAGCTCCCATTTACTTCGAAGCGCAATCGATCACGCCATGAGCATGGCATTCGGGCAAAGCCGGTGCAGAGGTGCAGATTGAAAGGTGGCTCACAGAAGCTCCCCACGTTCGGAGAATCAGTGTGTACGGCACCAGTGGCGTTGGAAAAACAACGTTGCTCAAAAAAATGTACAGTGCCCACAAAGAGGTTAGTCGCGTTTTTGATGCTGTCATTTGGGTTACCGTCGCCCAATTTCCAATTCTAGACTTGTAGAATACTATTGCCGCTGAAGTCAATCTAGACCAGCTCGGCACAGATGTTGATGCCCAGAAGATGCAATTGTCTTTGTCTGCACATTTGAATACCAAGATTTTTTTTTATAGTGTTAGAGGATTTGTGGAGCACACAGGATATCGAGCAACTGGGCGTGGAATTAAACAATGACAGAGCCAACAAACTCATATTCTCTACTCGCAATAGAAGTCTGGTTGAAGAAATGAAGGCGGAAGCTGAGTGCATTAAATTAGAAGCCGTGCCCACAAACGAATCATGGGATTTGTTTTCTAAAGTGGATTTCAAAGAAGGAGCTGGAGACCATAGTATTTCTGAGGGGTTAGAGAATATTGCTAGACAAGTATCGAGTGAGTGTAAAGGCTTTCCCCTCGTCATAAATGTAATAGCCTCATCCATGATTGGAAAGCACGATGTAAATGAGTGGAGGCATGTTCTGAGGAAGCTGCAGAGTCTGGATTTCGTTTCTCCAATTGCTCATCATCCTTGCGGTCTTAGGGTTTGGCTGGATGGTTTGGCTGAGTTAAAGTTGTTCAAGAGCCTGGATTTGAATCTGGTAGTCGTGAAAACGCCTCTTCTTGACCCAACGTAGTCTTCATTGCTTCAAATCTCATTTGCAATTTCCCTCTCCTTACATTTTGGAATTGGAATGATTCTCATCTCGTCTCATGTAATGTTACCTTTCATCGTGGAACTATTTGGCCAAAATCGTCACCAGAGATTTGCACCTGACGTCATACATTTTTGAAGCATGTCATTTATTAAGATAAATTGATCCCCAGAATCACAAAAACACTCCGCTAATGCTATTTATCTTTGGCTGGCTGGAAAGCAGGAAAGACAATAAAACCCTAAAAACATGTATGGACCTGGTTGGTAGTAAGACATGACCAAGAGATGTAAGGTTGACATATTATTGTAGAGATTTCATGAATTTAGGTTTTTTCTGCAATTTCAGAAATTTCACCCCTTTAGAGGTTGCATGGATCTAATCCTTGTGAAATATCTGGCTTGAGGCTGAACTGAAATATAAATTATAGTAGCAAATAGTGGACAATATTTCCCTTCACATCAATCCCATTATTCCAAACAATCCAAAAAATGAAAGATACCAAAATATGTGCTAACAGGTTTCATTTCCATTCACCAATTCGTTGACTGCATATCAGAGACCTGAAACGATGTAGAGCGTGTTCAGAATGCACCTTCCTTCTGATATTCCTGTGGTAGGTTGCGAGTTAAATCCATATGTGCAATTGCAGCGTTCCGACAATAACATCATTAGTGATGAGATGCCTACAGATGGCTATTACCTGAGATAGAAATTGTGAGTCTTCTTTTACTTCAGTAGATGCAGAGGATTTGATCTATTATATAGATGGTACTTCCTCTGTTGCATGTTTTCTTTCCCCCAATAAACCACCACACAACAGGCTAGAAATTTGATGTCCTACCCTGCTTTCCGCAACAAATGTATATGTAGGCCAATAATTTGAGGTGCCCTTCCTGTCTACAGATGGCAAAAACTACAGGAAAATGCCCATGCGTCTATCAATTTTCAGTAATGCCACAAACAAAATATTGATTAGTCTTTTTCTTCTCTGGGATGGAAGATAGCCACACATACCGATGCAAATGGTTTGGTTTTAGTAACCATCAAGCCTTTATAGGCATTTTTCTTATTGTTTGTTGTCTTTACTCTTCATTGAATAATAAACCTGATGGACTCACACGCAGAGTTTTTCAATTTTTTGATGCTAATTTGTTTCCTGAAATTCAAATGTGTTGTTTTTTGTCCTGGGCCAACTAATAACTCCCTTAAGGTAGGTCTTCATCTGCCACAACAACATATTTGTTTCATAACAATACCTAATTGTCTGTATATTAGAATTATAGAGTTACTGTGAGAAATTGTTTCTGATCTAATTGATTGGATTTGCATTGTAGAGTAAGTGTTTTGTGTTTTGCATGCGCTCGACCTCGATTGGAGAGCGAGTGGAAATTCAATATAGAAGATATGGTGCCCATGAACAACATCAAGAACACATCATCATCACTTAAAGGAGGAGATGGCATGAACGACAAAGAGAAAGCAGGCAAAAGCCAAAAGATGCGGAAGAAGATGGGAAGGGTAATCTATCACAGGCCAATTCGTCATTTTCTTTCTGCTTGAAAGAATCAACAGCCACACAGTCTTAGGGTTTGGCTGAATTAAAGTTGTTCAAGAGCCTGGATTTGAATCTGGTAGTCGTGAAAACGCCTCTTCTTGACCCAACGTAGTCTTCATTGCTTCAAATCTCGTTTGCAATTTCCCTCTCCTTACATTTTGGAATTGGAATGATTCTCATCTCGTCTCATGTAATGTTAAGCAATGGGAGTGGTGACTTATCTAGACTCCCAGCAAATACATGACTCAATAATATGCCTTTTGTTCTTGCAATCAAAACCGAAGTCATTGTACTTAAATCCTGGCTAGACCAGTTGACCACACAAGAATTATTGTATTGCCTCAGATCAAGGTGTGTGCATTTTATAAATGTAATATATGCATGACAACAAGATCGCTATTTATTTCGTATTCTCAGCTCTCTACAAAGTTGCAGTGCATGAATGACACTGTTGAAAGCTAAATCATGGCAAAACAGGTTAACCATAACAGAATTAATATCTCATATCACTTGAACGAAATTGAAGGGTGATTTCTGGCTGAGATTAATAATATATGGTATATATATATTGGAGTATGGTTTCTACTGTAAGTGATATGGGGTACTAACTCAAAAAATAAAATTGAGGTCGGGAAGTTGAGATTGAGTTAAAAACTGTGACTACTGATCATGGGTGTTCGACTTAACATGAACAGCAACAAAATATTTCTATAAAATACTTATCAATTGGCAACAGTATGTCTCTGCACAATGTTTTATGATTCTAGAGTGGTTTAAAATATATATGCAATGCCCATGATGTGGCCTCCATACTGCTCCAATGTGCTCCTTTAAAAGATGCATTAACATCTCCAATCCAAATTCCATCCGAATGTGCAGGTGCCATTCAAGAGATTTGTTCACATAACATCCCTGGATGCAATTGTAATTGCATTGTATTCAGGACAGTCAGAGATATCACAATCTTACTTGGTAAGAGGATGCCCGGAACACTACAACAAGTGTCAAATACCCTGTGCACACTGCCATCTCTGCAATGCATAAGAAGTGGCTGCCATTTGTTCAATCATGTGGGGGACATTTCCAACGTGGAATTCCCTGCAATCTATGAAATGCTTGATTTTGAATTTAAGCCACCCATCCAAGAAAGTTCAGCCTCCTAAACTATTGGGAGCATTTCTTAAGCATTTTTGCCTTCAAACAGGGCACAAAGCCAATATTCAAATACACAAGAAATAAGAGAAAAACTTACGAAACTGTTAAAGGGGGCGAAATTCAAATTTTATTGTACCCTCATCCATACCTACATTGTGGCCGTAGTGAAATCGCAATCAGCAGTCACAGAATATCGGGAGAAATTCAAATTTTATTGTACCCTCATCCATACCTACATTTGTATCTGCATTCCACTACATCCTGCAACCACTGACGACTGGAAAAACCTGCTGATGAGATCTTTCAAGTCTACAGATCAGGAAGACAGAGGAGCCATAGTCCTAGCTTCTGATGCCCTGGAAAACTACCTGGATCAGAGGAGAGGAGGTAGACTCGAAGAAGTATTCTACTGAACTACATCCACTTTGACATAATACCACACACCCTGTTATTATTCCTTAAAAAAATCAAAATTTGAAAATTCAAGTGTCCTTACCATAAATTCCAAAGAACACTATTTACTTCCTTTGTCGCATTCAAACTATGTGAGTTTCTTGAATAAAAAAGGGCTTGAAAATTATGTCTTCAGTAATTTATTCTCTTGCTATAATTTCATTTTTAGTCAAGTTATGCATGACTGCACATTCTTTATTATCAAATATTAACTTTTAGTTTTTCTCCAACATCTATCCCATTTAAAGTATATTCTTCCTCAATGCCCATGCGTCTATCAATTTTCAGTAATGCCACAAACAAAATATTGATTAGTCTTTTTCTTCTCTGGGATGGAAGCTAGCCACACATACCGATGCAAATGGTTTGGTTTTCGTAACCATCAAGCCTTTATAGGCATTTTTCTTATTGTTTGTTGTCTTGACTCTTCATTGAATAATAAACCTGATGGACTCACACGCAGAGTTTTTCAATTTTCTGATGCTAATTTGTTTCCTGAAATTCAAATGTGTTGTTTTTTGTCCTGGGCCAACTAATAACTACCCTAAGGTAGGTCTTCATCGGCTGTATATTAGAATTACAGAGTTACTGTGAGAAATTGTTTCTGATCTAATTGATTGGATTTGCATTGCAAAGTAAGTGTTTTGTGTTTTGCATGCGCTCAACCTCGATTGGAGAGCGAGTGGAAATTCAATATAGAAGATATGGTGCCCATGAACAACATCAAGAACACATCATCATCACTTAAAGGAGGAGATGGCATGAATGACAAAGAGAAAGCAGGCAAAAGCCAAAAGATGCGGAAGAAGATGGGAAGGGTAATCTATCACAGGCCAATTCGTCTTTTTCTTTCTGCTTGAAAGAATCAACGGCCACACGGTCTTAGGGTTTGGCTGGACGGTTTGGCTAAGTTAAAGTTGTTCAAGAGCCTGGATTTGAATCTGGTAGTCGTGAAAACGCCTCTTCTTGACCCAACGTAGTCTTCATTACTTCAAATTTCGTTTGCAATTTCCCTCTCCTTACATTTTGGAATTGGAATGATTCTCATCTCGTCTCGTATAATGTTAAGCAATGGGAGTGGTGACTTATCCATACTCCCAGCAAATACATGACTCAATAATATGCCTTCTGTTCTTGCAATCAAAACCGAAGTCATTGTACTTAAATCGTGGCTAGACCAATTGACCACACAAGAATTATTGTATTGCCTCAGATCAAGGTGTGTGCATTTTATAAATGTAATATATGCATGACAACAAGATCACTATTTATTTCGTATTCTCAGCTCTCTACAAAGTTGCAGTGCATGAATGACACTGTTGAAAGCTAAATCATGGCAACACAGGTTAACCATAACGGAATTAATATCTCATATCACTCGAACGAAATTGAAGGGTGATTTCTGGCTGAGATTAATAATATATGGTATATATATATATTGGAGTATGGTTTCTGCTATAAGTGATATGGGTACTAACTCAAAAAAGAAAATTGAGGTCGAGAAGTTGAGATTGAGTTAAAAATTGTGACTACTGACCATGGGTGTTCGACTTAACATGAACAGCAACAGAATATTTCTATAAAATACTTATCAATTGGCAACAGTATGTCTCTCCACAATTTTTTATGATTCTAGAGTGGTTTAAAATATATATGCAATGCCCATGATGTGGCCTCCATACTGCTCCAATGTGCTCCTTTAAAAGATGCATTAACATCTCCAATCCAAATTCCATCCGAATGTGCAGGTGCCATTCAAGAGATTTGTTCACATAACATCCCTGGATGCAATTGTAATTGCATTGTATTCTGGACAGTCAGAGATATCACAATCTTACTTGGTAAGAGGATGCCCGGAACACTACAACAAGTGTCAAATACCCTGTGCACACTGCCATCTCTGCAATGCATAAGAAGTGGCTACCATTAGTTCAATCACGTGGGGGACATTTCCAGCGTGGAATTCCCTGCAATCTGTGAAATGCTTGATTTTGAATTTAAGCCACCCATCCAAGAAAGTTCAGCCTCCTAAACTATTGGGAGCATTTCTTAAGCATTTTTGCCTTCAAACAGGGCGCAAAGCCAATATTCAAATACACAAGAAATATGAGAAAAACTTAAGAAACTGTTAAAGGGGGCGAAATTCAAATTTTATTGTACCCTCATCCATACCTACATTGTGGCCGTAGTGAAATCGCAATCAGCAGTCGCAGAATATCGTGGCGAAATTCAAATTTTATTGTACCCTCATCCATACCTACATTTGTATCTGCATTCCACTGCATCCTGCAACCATTGACGACTGGACAAACCTGCTGATGAGATCTTTCACGTCTAGAGATCAGGAAGACAGAGGAGCCATAGTCATGGCTTCTGATGCCCTGGAAAACTACCTGGATGAGAGGAGAGGAGGTAGACTCGAAGAAGTATTCTACTGAACTACATCCACTTTGACATAATACCATACACCCTGTTATTATTCCTTAAAAAAATCAAAATTTGAAAATTCAAGTGTCCTTACCATAAATTCCAAAGAACACTATTTACTTCCTTTGTCGCATTCAAACTATGTGAGTTTCTTGATTAAAAAAGGGCTTGAAAATTAAGTCTTCAATAATTTATTCTCTTGCTATAATTTCATTTTTAGTCAAGTTATGCATGACTGCACATTCTTTATTATCAAATATTAACTTTTAGTTTTTCTCCAACATCTATCCCATTTAAAGTATATTCTTCCTCAATGTTCAATTTACCATGGATAAGCTTATTTTCCACATGCAATGCTACAATTGCAACTATACCTTTCCCTTTCACTTTTAAGACACTATCATCACCAAATATGATTCTACCATACTAAGTGTCATTAATTATATTAAACAACTCATCCTTAGATGTCATATGAATTGAGTGTCTCGAGTCAATATATCATGCATAAATTTCTTGAATGTGTGCCATCAAACTTGATATGAATAACTTAACATTTTTAATTTATTCAACAACTATATTAACACCTTTATGTTCATTATCTCTCAGTCATTCATAGAAATCTTCTATCAAGCTGACTAAATTTGTGATAATAATACTATGGTCCTTGTCTTTCTTGATATCCATTTGTGCTCCCATCTCTTTCTCTTCCTTTTACATGAGATCCTTCTTTGCTTCCTCCTCTAAATTTCCTTCAACTTCTTCCCCTACCTCTTGAAATGAATTCATATTCTTGTGAATTTTTCTTATTTGTATTCTAATTCTGAATCAATTGATAGATGTTTGGTTATAAGCATTGGTTCCATTCTTTTTCTCTAATAAAAATACTTAAAAATTGTGAGGTTTGATGAACTATATTATTTTTCACCATAAAAAAGAATGAAGAAGAAAAAAAAAAAGCAAAGAAAACACATATATTGTCCCACTCCAACCGAGGACATGGAAAACTATCAAAAAAATTGGGACTCAACCACCGCCAAAAAGAGTTTTTTTATTAAATAGAGAATACAATGAAGTGTGTTATTCAAGCTCCATTAGTTGCACATCCTCCATGCTTTCACAAATCAATCCACTCGCTCAATCAGTATCATCTTTTTTTCCCATCCTTTGAGTCTCTCGTCCACATACATACTCACACTTCCACATAGTCACGCACTTCAATCTTATGCACCACAAAACCCACAACAATTTGGACGCAACTTCTTTTCAATGTACACCTTAGAAATTTATATAGGTTTTCACACATTCTAGTTCTATCTCTCATATAATGGTCATATCACACCGTGCTCTAATACCAAAATGAACTAATATTATATCAATAAAATGGAGCAATGCAAAAAAAAACAATAATAAGGCAAGCTCAAGTAGCCTGGAACACTACAACAAGTGTCAGATACCTTGTGCATACTGCCATCTCTGCAATGCATAAGAAGTGGTTGCCATTTGTTCAATCATGTAGGGGACATTTCCAGCGTGGAATTCCCTACAGTCTGTGAAATTCTTGATTTTGAATTTAAGCCACCCATCCAAGAAATCCCTGTTTGTATCTGCATTCCACTGCATCTTGCAACCATTGATGACTGGACAAGCCTGCTTATGAGATCTTTCAATTCTAAAGATCAGGGAGACAGAGGAGCCATAGTCATGGCCTAAACTTGAACTTTTTCATACAAGATCAATTAAGAGTAATTCCAATATAATATGAATTAAAAGGTTTTGTAAACTATACTTCAACATATGACAAAAATTTCCCTTTCAAAATTGGATAAAAGGACCATTGGATAAGAGGTGGCATAGTTGACCCTGTTTAAAGGGAGGTCGATAGATTTTCAGGAATATTTACAAGAGATTCAGATTTGCAGGTAGGATATCAACAGTCAAAGAATCAATTTTCAATTTAATGGCAGAGGATTTTCAATCATCTCCGTATTCCTGGTAGCAACTTAAAATTAATTTTATTTTTAATTTACTGTTACGATTTTATTCCTAAAATCTTGTAACAGCCTGGGGATTATGTTTTTCCTATATTCTTTCATTAGAATATATATTTGTAATGTAAGGGAAGTTGGATTTTGGTGTAAAAAACCCAGGTTCGTATACTGTAGAAGCTTGATAAAGTACTCCTTGTTATGCCTAGAAAACTGGCTATTGCTAACAGCATAAGCTAACAACTACCTTGGCATTTTGACCCCGCAGTGGAGGATGCCCATTACATACCTAACAAGAAGATTCTTTGAGAGTAAGTATAGCCATTAGTTGATTTCCTGTATCTGGGCTAAAGAATATTGTTGAAATCTTCTAGTTTGACCGTTTTGTGATAATATTTGATGGAATTATTGTTCATATACTGGTGAATATTGATCAATATGAATGATTTTCCTTTCACAGTTCTTGTGTTTTGATTCTTTATGAATAGGAATTGATTCATTCAACTAAAATTGGTATTGTTGATTTTGATGGTATTTCTCTTCTCCAGCTTGATGATTGGGTGCTGTGCTGAATTTACAAGAAAAATGGTCATTCTCAGAGAGTACAAGGGGTAGAACGAAATGAATCACCAAGTGCATATGAAGTGATGCATTCTTTGCCTCATATTGATCAGCAAAACAAACTGCAACTGCCCAAAATTGCCTCTTTCAGTGGGTTGTTGGAGAGTGACAATCCCTTCATAGATGGTTTTTTAAACGATGAAGCCATGGATGGCAATGGAAACAGCAGCAAACTACTTCAATTCCAGTCCTCCAACCTCTCTCACAACAATTTCAGCAATAACAATGACAACAATAGCGATTGCCGATATGAAGTTGTCCCAAAACAAGAAGAATTAGCAGTGGAGAAACTTCAATTTGCCATTAAATTAATGGGACATGAATTCCCACAAAGGAGTTTAGAAAGGTGCAATTAAGTTGAGCTTTCAACTTCTCATTCAATTGATGGACACTGAATATTAAATATAAGATAAATATATAGGAGTAGCATGTGAGTGTTTGTTTTATAAAGAAGATTCTTTTTATTATTAATAAAAATATAGATAGTTTCATTTTAAAGGGTTGTAAATATGAGTTTTTAATTGTTTTTATGCAAAACCTAATAAATAGCAATTTAGCAATTTCTTTTTAATTGTACTCAAATTCATGTTTATTTAGGTTGAAGGTAAAGCCACTAAAGTGGAAAAAATTGCGATGCCAATAATTAGAGGGATTGTGATAAGAAATTTCATATTCCAAGAAGAGGAGGTAGTAGTATATTCTAAATAAATTAGCAATGCAACAACGTAAATGTTTGCAACAAATTTAGAGAGATCCACCTTGTTGAATAATGCACACACTAAGTGGATGATGGATTTCTGCACTTTATGCCTTACGGCGTTTCCTTTGCAACATCTGGTGCAAATGCTAGTATATGTAATTATATAAATGTAAATACTATATTCACGCCCTTTCAAAAAAGAGTCTCACTATGATGCGTGGAATAATTCACCACAATGTTCTAAGGGATGGAGTGTTGTTGAAGAGTGGGTCATTTCCTTATGTATGATCCCTTATGTTATTTATTTTCTCGTACGATGTTGGGCGCAGAGTGATATAAATCAGTTATCTGTAGAAATTTAGAACTAACCCCTGCACTTCCTGCACTTTTTTTTTGACTTAGATTCTATTTGATTGATATATATGCGCCATGGTTTTTATTTTTAATAGATTTAAATGTTTGCTAATTTTTGAGTTGTTGGATATGTAAATGAAGGTTCAAACATCATATTAAATACGTGTTTGTTGTTTTGTTTTTTGTTTTTTTTATCATCTTGATATGATGTAGATACATCGTGCTCATCTAACATATATAACGGGATTTTTAAATAGATAACCTGTTTAGCTTTTTCTTCCTTCAAAAAAAATGTAAATATTAGGTAATCACAAAGTTTGGTAGGAGAATTTATGTCTATACTTTCATCATATATGTTGTTGGGAAATTATTTCATATTCAAAATTCCCTACCATAGAATTTTGAATTATTAGAAATACCTATTTTTAATTTGAAGTTAAGATTGGCCTATTTCCTAAATTTAGTGCAAATTCGTTTGAATTATGACTTGGGAACATGACAACTACTAAATTTTGTGGGTGGAGTGTGAGCTTTAAGTAAAGAAGGGAAAATTGAACCTAACAGATATTAGCTTCAAACATTCGTAGTAGCCCATGAGGCAAATTTTTGGAAAATAGGGAAAAAATTATGAAAATTTTGAATTTTGGGGAAAAGATTCTCTTCCTAGTGACGTGGAGGCGATTTGGATGCCACATGTCACAAGACATAGAATTCTAAAATTGGAAATTGCCAAACCCATAATGATAGAGGGGGAGGTTCTGCAACTCTGGAAGAAAGTGTTAAAGCATAATTTCTCAATTTTCACACTACTTATATATCTGCATCAGTATTCACAATACTTGTGGAAGTGGAAAATGTGGGATGTGATTTGTAAAGGAATGAAAAATATGAGGCAATGTGGAGCTAAGAATAATGAGAAGTTTAGAATGCAATGTGTTAAGTTCCACATGATAGATGACATGAAAGTTCCATGATGGAAACTTGTAGGAGCATGTAGCAAGCTCACGATGACAGAGGTAGAGGTCATGCAGGATATGGAATGCATAACCATCAATAAAGCTCTAGTCATATGCATGGGATTTAAAGGAGGGTTTGAAAATTGACTAAGTCATAGTTGTAGAGACATGGATTTCACATGTTGGATGATGTGGTATTGTACAATGGAAGTTGGCAGGGCCATGATGGAAAAGTTAGGGAACATGTGGAAGTGGAAGAAATATTACAACATTAATTCTCTATTTCTTCATTGGATGTTTCTCTACATGAGTATCAAAGGATGTTGGGAAATAGAAAAATGCAAAAATTGTAGAAGTTTAGAATGCTTCATGCAAAGTGCATGGGAATGTGGAGTGTGGAAGACAAAAGAGTACAAACTATCCCATGTTGGATTCCACATACGAAGGGATGTGATAGATTTGTGGTAGTAGGTGGTAGGAGATGTAGTAAGGTCATAATGGTATATGTTGAGGTCATGTCGGATGTAGAATGAGAAAGCATCAATCAAATGTCAATCATTTGCATGGGAATCAAAAGAAAATTGGAAAATGAACTAAGTGAGAGATGCAAAGAGGCATAAGAATGTGGAAAATGGAGGAATTCTAATAGCACAAATTGTAAGCATGGACATCAAAGGAACATGGGGAAATTAATTAAGTCCTAAGCTAGCAATGCAAACTCATAATGCATTATTCACTATGATGGAGCATTGGGACAATATAGATTGCAGTAGGATCAGTCAAGAAATATTCCTTCACATAGACATTAAAGGATGATGAAACAAATACTACTAGTGAACATGGTGATATGGCACCACAATAAGCTGCCATGTGGAATTAGATTTTACCATAGTGCCACATCAACATGTCACATAAGAATTATTTCTCCATTTCCATATTAGATATTTTTCCCCATTAGTATATTATGATGTGAAATACTAAATCTCAATACTTACAAAAGTGTGAAATGTAAGATACAAAATATGGAGGACTAGAAAGTATGGATTCCTACATGACATATGCTATGTTTAATGTGGTGTGCAAGTGTCATGGTGCCAAGTGCTAGTCACATGTGGAAAATTCATAATGGTAGGAGTAGAGATGTTGTGAGATGTGGAATGAAAAATCATGGATCAAATATTGTTAGGCTCCATGTGGGAATTAAATGAAGATTGGAAAATATACCAAATCATGGAAGCACCATTCCTGTGCGTGAATATAAAATGAATGTGTGAAACATGACTCATGTCCTAAACTAGCAATGAAAAATTTGGAATGTGGAATGTGGAGAGTAGGAGGATAGGTTAAGAAGTATTCTTCCTCATAAGAATAAAGTAATGTTGAAAAATTTATTAAGCTCTAAAATCAAAATGCAAAATGTGGTGTAGGGGTGGTTTAAAACATTGTAGGGTGCATTATCTAGACTACATAAAACATGTCAAGAACTGTTTGTTCACATGTACACTAGAGGGTGATGAGGAAGGGCCAACTGTTTAATATGGAGAGATAACACAAAAAGAGATTTTCATATGGACTTATTTGCCATAAAAATTCACATCAATAAGAAACATAATAATTTTTTTTTTTTTTTCCAAATTAGTTGTTTCTTTGCACGAATATCAAAGGATGATGAGAAATGGAATTTTTTGCAAAATACTCAAAATTATTGAACATAGGATGTGGAGTATAGATGAATGATTAGTACAATGTATTGTGAAGCATGGGTTTCCATGTCGTAGGTGATGTAAAAGTGACATGGTGGCAAGTGGAAATTGCATGTACCAAGGGCATGTTGGTAGAGGCTTAGGTTGCGCAAGATGCATAATGGAAAAACATCAATCAAGTGTACTTCACCTACGTGTGCATCAAAGGTAAGTTGTAAATTAACTAAGTATTAAATTAGAAATGTTCAATGCAATGAGGATAGGTCAAGAACCATTCCCATGAATGGACATGATAGAATGCTGAAATTAAGACTAAGTTATAAACTAGTAATGGATAATTTTGAATGCGGTATGTGAAGAGTGGGATGATAGTTCAAGTATTATTCCTCGACATGAGGATCAAGGAATGATGGAAATTTTAATATATCATAAAATCACAATATTGAGTGTATTATGGGGCTTAATTGACACAATGCAAAATGTTGGATGCAAAGTGAAATAGGATAGGTCAATAACTATTCATTTGCATTTACATTAGAGGATGATGAATCAGGGTCAGGAGGTTAGTAGGGTCATGACAATTGAAATGCCACCACAACACTACATAAATAATTCACATAAGAATAATTTCTTTTTTTGCTTTATTAGCTACTTCTTTACATGAATATCAAAGGATTACGGGAAATTGATAAACTTGAAAAACTTATGGAGGTGTGGAATGTGGAATGTAGAGTATAGAGGACTGTGAAAGAAAAACTACCATGTGGCAAGTGCCAGAAAGGTTCAGTGATAGCAAGTAGCGATCCCATGTAGAAAGACCACAGTGGAAAATGTAGAGATCATTCGAGAGGTGTAGAGGAAGATTCAAGCACCACCCCTCTGCATTAACATTAATGTAATGTTGGAAAAATAACTGTCATAAAATAGAAATTTGAAATGTGGAATGTGGTATGCGGAGAATGGGAGGATAGGTAAAGTAGTATTATTTCACAACAACGTCAAGAAATGTTATAAAATTGAACAATTCCTAAACTCATAAAGTTAAATGTAGTGTGTGAGTAGAATGACAATGTGAAATGTGGGATGTGGAGTCCAATATTGTATTTTTAGAAATATTCATCTACATGTGCACCAAAGAATGATGAGGTAGGGATAAGAAACATGATAAAACAATATGACATCATGTAGACCTAGATATGGCCATAATGCCACATTAGAATTATTTCTCTATTTATGAAATATCTATTTTTTCACACGATTATAAAAGGATGATGGAAATGGATAATATTGTTAAAATTCCATATATGAACAATCTGAGTTTCGAAGTACATAGGAATGTGGAACACAAAGGATTATAAATCACATACTTCTACATTCAAGGTGACAAAAAAGTGCCATGATGGTAGGTGGTAGGGGCATGTTCCAACACAATGGTAGTAGAGGAAAAGTGTGGGATGCATAATGGAAAAGAATCAATTAATTTCTATTCCTCTATATGGGAGGCAAAAAAATATTGAAAAATCAACTTAGTCTAAAACTAGCAATATGGAGTGCAGAGAAGATGGGTCAAGCACCATTCCCCCACATGGGCATTGAACCAATGTTGAACATTTATCTTATGCCCTAGACTAGAAATGTGGAATGAGGAATGTAAGATGTGAAGTGTAAGAGGATAGGCTGAGTATTATACCCATGTGTGAGCATCAAGGAATGTTAGAAAATTGAACTAAGTGTTAAAATAATCAACGAATGTGGGAAATTTTACTAACTCCTAAAATCAAATTACAACTTGTGGAATCAAGAGAGGATTGGTCAATCATCATTCCTATGCATTCATTTCAAATAAGTATGGGAAAATTGACTAAGCACATCAAAGGGTTAGGTGGTATTGCTAGGCATTGAATATTTTGACATGACACCACCATAGGGTGTTATGTGAAGTCAAATGTTACCAAGACCACACAAAAGGGAAACATAATAATTATTCCTCGCATAAGTTTTACCTCATATGAATATTAAAGGAACACATGAAATAGGAAAATTCATAAAACTTTAGGAACTGTGGAATGTGGGACATGTAGTGTAGGGGAATATGAAGTAAGAAAGACAGTAAATGATGAATTTCCATTTAACAGATTCTATGTGTTAGATGATGTGGAAAATCCTTGGTGGTAGGTGGCAAGCTGATATGCCAAGGTATGGTGTTAGAGGCCTAGTTCATGTGGGATTCAAAATGTGGAAGCTTGGACCAATTGCTATTCCTTTACATTGGCATCAAATGAAGACTGGAAAATTCACTTAGTAATACATGAGAGGAATAAGAATGTGGAATGTGGAATATTAGTGGGGCACTAATTGTACACATACACATCAAAGGAATTTTGGTAAATTGACCAAGTCCTAAACATGCAATGTGAAATGTGAAGAGGATGATTCAACCACCATGCCTCTAAATGCACATCAAAAGAATGTGGAAAAACTGACTAATTCCTAAAATAGTAACATAAATTGTGGCATGTGCACTATGGGAGAATAGGTTGGGTACTATCCTTCTACATTCTAAAGTTTCAAAGAATGTTGAAAATTTGACTAAATCCTAAATTCGCAATGTGGAATGTATAATGCGTGGGGATTAACTCAATAATAAAATGTAGGATGGGGAGTCTAGTAGGATAACTCGAGAATTATTCCCTTGAATGGACAATAGTGAACCATGAGGTAGGTATAGGTATTGAAGATGGTAACATGGTGCCACCAAGGTAAACAAAAATTATCTCTCATATTTGCATCCAAGTAATCAGGAAAATATTTCTTGGAGATCCAAGTGGGAACATGGCTATATATATTCTTAAGATTTTATTTTGTGTGATTCTTCCTTTACAATATCAAAATTCAATTTTTTATGGAATTTTAGTAAGCAAGGACATTACAAAGAGAGGAAGAGAAAGGAAGAATCCCTTTTTGGGTCTTCATTTTCTCCCAATTTACCCTTTGATTAAATTTTTTAATTAGGGACATTACCCTCCCAAAATAGTATTATCTCACTTTCTAGGGCCATGATGAGGAGGGCCATATGATCTCAGCAACTTACTCTTATAGATTCATTAATCTCTCTACTATTAGACCTTGCGGGTAACTGTGAATAGATCTATCTGCCATGGCTAGGGTTCTATGACTTTTTTCTTAAGCCAAATTATGGTATTCCTATCGTTTCCCACAAATACTCCAAAGAACACTACTTTGACACTAATATATATATCCCAATGGAATAATTCTTCACAATATATCTTATAATATTCTAAAATCTTAGATTATATGGATTTCCAATTAAGTAATTACTAGCTTTGCTCAAATTTATGATATAAATAAATTCATAAATGTAAATAATAGGAACATTAAAATATAATACCACAAGGGGAAACTCAATTGGTGATGGTTGTGTTATAAAGTAATAT
This sequence comes from Pinus taeda, assembly GCA_000404065.3. Taxonomy (NCBI): domain Eukaryota; kingdom Viridiplantae; phylum Streptophyta; class Pinopsida; order Pinales; family Pinaceae; genus Pinus; species Pinus taeda. Next base: position 43,090 of record APFE030039483.1, on the reverse strand, counting down.
GTAAACCATGTGATTAAAGGTTTAAATCTCTCGTGGGTCAAGAAAAAAAGCAGTCACATTAAAATATCACCATCCACACAAATGAACACAAATTTATGCTCTGTAGCGCAATAAGGGAGAAAACACAACTAAAAGGTGAAGCATATCCTCTTATCCTTTGGCTTAAATTGTAAAAATGCACATAGAAAGGAATGTGAAGTCATATGGAGTTACCGTTGAACAATGTCACTAGAATGACTACTACAAAATTCTCCTCCCCCTATGTTATTGTATAAAAGAAATTATCCTATATGTTTTCCATAGCTATAGAATAAGATACAATACTAAATAATGGAACTCCTTTCCCTCCTAACAACTTGATATGCAGTGTAGCCTAATATCCATCAAATGCTATGCATTTGACTTCCTCAACCATCAATGTGATATAATTTTGGACCATCTAGAATATTCTTGAAAGTACTGATGTGGCTATCGCCATATTCGTGAGTGATAAGGGTCAATGTGGAATCCACTCATACCATGGTGTTCAACTAGTTAGGTCAAATTTCAAGATGCATAACTTTTTCATATGATCTCTAATTGTGGCATGTTTCAACATGTTGGGGACGTCTTAGAGTGTATAACAACATCATGGGATTTTGACCCGAAAGGATGCCACTTAGCCTTAAAATGGCTCCAAAATGTTCCAAACCCCCATTTTTGAAACTAGGACTTTGTTAGGAAAGCAACTCATCAAAATATAGAAAATATAAATCAACGCCTTAGAATTTAACCTCTTCGAGCGGCAACCTCCTTTACATTACGCAAATGAATAATTCTTAGATGATACAAATGACTAAACCTCCCTTCTAGATATAGGATTCTAAGGGATCATAATATAATGAAGCTGGCATAACAGTAATAACACAAGGGCACAAAAATAGCAATAGTGTGTTCCTATGGGGCATATTAATAACAATATGGGGAAAATAGGGGCACAATAATAACAATAAGGGATACAATGACAATAGTAATTAGGGAATCACTAGTATTATAGGGGCCTAACATGCCCCTCTCCTTCTGAAAAGTGTTGTCCTCAATGCTTGAGTAGTTCTGGATGCTTTGGTATAAAATTCTCATCCTCCTATGTGGAATCTTCAGCATATAGGTTCTTCCACTTGATGAGATACTCCAAAATTGATCGATTTCATAGTTGTCGAGTTCTTGTTTCTGTGACTGCTTCCAGTTCCAATATGATATTTCCTTCCTCGTTAAGTTCTGGCAATATTGTTTGAACTGGGAGCTTTTCACCTATAACCTTCTTTAAATATGAAACATGGAAAACTGGGTCCACTCAAGAAGTTGCAGGAAGCTCCAATTTGTATGCCATAGTACCAATCTTTTGTAACACCTTGTACGGACCATAATACTTTGGTGATAATTTATTATCCTTCTTAGCTTTCTTGAGGGACATTTTCTTATATGGTTGTAGCCGTAGGAACACCCAATCACCTACATCAAAACATCTTTCGCTGCGATGTTGATCTGCCTGTTGTTTCATTCTATTCTGTGCCAACACGAGGTTATCCTTTAAGAGTTGGAGGACTTGTTGTTGATGTTCGATGTGATGTTCCACTGCCCGAACCTTAGAATTTTCTCTTAAATATGATGTGATGGATGGTGGCTGATACCCATAAAGTGCCATAAATGGGGTCATTTTTGTTGCTGTATGGAAGGAAGTGTTATACCACCATTCAGCCAGAGGCAACCATTTGACCCATTGTGTCTGTTAATCAGATACAAAGCAACGAAGATATCCTTCCAAACATTTGTTTACTATCTCAGATTGCCCATCAGATTGAGGATGATAAGCTGAGCTATGAGCTAACTGAGTACCAAGACAAGAAAATAATTATGTCCAAAATCCAGTGAAAATGGGATCTCTGTCACTTACAATAATCTTTGGGTTTCCATGTAGCTTTTGAATTGTTTCCATAAATGCAGTAGAAACTGTACTAGCTTTAAATGGATGTGATAATGCACAAAAGTGTGCATACTTGGTAAGTCTGTCAGCTACCACCATGATGACACTCTTTCCCTCAGACTTGGGTAAACCTGTGATAAAATCCATTGAAACCTCCTCCCAACGTTGGCTTGGAATGGATAAAGCTTGTAATAGACCCGGTGTCTTAATTGTTTCAACTTTATTTTGTTGGCAAACCAAACATTCCGCCACAAACTTTTGAATATCTGATTTAAGGCCATCCCAAAAAAATTCTTTCTTAACCATGTGGTAAGTTTTTAAAAATCCTGAGTGCCCTCCTAAGGGAGAAGTGTGCTATTCCATAAGAATCTTTTGTTTTAGCTAGGAATTCTTACAGAGGTATAAGCGATCTTTGTACCATAACGAATCATTTTTCCAGCTAAATGTATCAGACGTACCAGAATCTTGTTGTAGCTTTCGAATAAGTGCCCACAGCTCTTCATCATTCTTCCAATCCTCCCTTGCTTCATTTATCCAATCTGGTTGGATAATAGAAATGGCACACAACAATGCTTCCACATCCTCATCCTTTCTTGAGAGTGCATCTGCCACCACATTTTGCTTCCCTTTTTTGTAGATGATTTCAAAGTCATAACCCAACATCTTGTGACCCACTTTTGTTGCTCTTCAGAGGATAATCTTTGTTCTAAAAAGTATTTAAGGCTATCATGATCCGTTTTTACCTTGAAGTGTATTCCCATTAGATAGGGTTGCCATTTCTTAAGTGCATGGAGTATTGCCAACATTTCCTTCTCATAAATAGCTTTGCTTAAAAACTTCCCCTTGATTGGACGACTTTCAAAAGCAATGGGTCTTTCATCTTGCATTAGAACAACACCAATTCCATTTCCTGAAGCATCACATTCCACAATAAAGGTTTTTGTGAAGTCCGGTATAGCTAAGACCGGTGCTTGGCACATTGCCTCTTTAAGATGTTCAAAGGCCTTTGTTGCTTCCGGAGTCCATGAAAATGCATCTTTCTTCAATAATGTTGTTAGAGGTGCTGCTATTCCCCCATAATTCTTAACAAACTTGCGATAATACCCTGTCAACCCGAGAAATCCTCGCAGATGCTTTTTATGGATGTGGGGATTTTCATTCCTTAATGGCTTTAATTTTGCTAGGGTCTACCTTAACTCCTTCATGAGATACAATATGACCCAGATATTCCACCTCTTGTACTCCAAAGAAACATTTGGATCTTTTTGCATATAATTTTTTCTCCTCCAACCAATAGTTGTAGCACCTGTCAACATGTTCAACATGATCCTTCCAAGACTTATTGTAGATTAGTATATCATCAAAAAATACTAACACAAATTTTCTAAGGAAGGGTTTGAAAATGGAATTCATCAAACCTTGAAATGTAGAAGGTGCATTGGTACGGCCAAAAGGCATGACCAAAAATTCATAATGACCCACATGAATTCTAAATGTTGTTTCCAGAATGTCTTGAGTCTTCATTCTGATTTGATGATATCCTGAACGAAGATCTAACTTGGTGAAGTAAATTGATCCATGCAATTCATCTAGTATCATCAATGATAGGATTGGGACACTTATCTTTAATAGTGAGCTTGTTGAGCTCCCTATAATCCAGACACATGCGCCATGATCCATCCTTCTTGTGCACCAATACTACTAGAGCAGAGAAAGAACTTTGACTAGGTTGAATTATACCAACCTCTAGCATTTCTGCAACCATACATTCAATTTCACTCTTTTGGGCATGAGATAATCTGTACGGCCTGATGTTTGGAGGAACCTTCAATGAGGTCAAATGAATAGCATGTCATGATCACGAATAGGTGGGAAACCTTTGGGGTCTCAAATACCTTGGAATGATTGTCTAGGACTTTTTGGAGATCTGGAGAAATAGATGATTCCGATGTGGAAACATCTAGCGAACATAATTGTGCAATTACACCTCTTTGTTCCTTTTTTAGAAGCTTTGTCATACTGTTAGAGTTGATTACCTTTCTCGGTTTCCTTGCAATACCCCTTAATTCAAATTCCTTTCCTTCCACAAAAAAATTCATTAAAAGTGCTTGAAAATTAAAAGCTATTGTACCCAGGGATTATAGCCATTGGACTCTTAGTACAACATCAACACCTCCTATTGGAATGAAAAGCATTGGGCTAGTCAATACATATTCTCCCATGGATAGCTTGATATTATGGCAGTTTCCAGAGAAATTTATCGTTCCTCCATTTGCAGCCATCACTTGACACTCTGGTGCTGGATATAGGAAGTAATTCAGTTCTTTTGCTACCTTACAATGAATAAAATTGTGGATACTTCCTGAATCAATCAACACTATTACCTTTTTCTTCTTGATTTGTCCTTCTATCTTCATGGTTTGAGGAGTGGCAATTCCAGCCAATGCATTACAAGATATGTTCAAACTCATTTCTTCTTTATCTAGGCTTTGTTCCTGGAGTATATCCTCTTCCTTTGACCTTTCTTGCTCCTTCTCTTCTTCCTCTTCACAATCTATGTAGAATAATTTCTTCTCAGCACACTTATGACCTTTAGTGTATTTGTTATCACAACTGTAACAAAGACCTTTTTCTCTTTTTTCTTCCAATTGTTGTGGTGTCTACCTTATAGGTTATGGAAGACTAGGGGCAACAACACTTCCATCTTTATAGTTGTGAGTGGTATGCTTCCTGGTTGCCATAATTTTGCTTTCCATTTTTCTTGCTAACCTGAATGCCTTCTCTAATGATCAGGTTCCAAAATATGAACATCATGTTGGATATTATCCTTTAAAGTCCCTATGAACACATCAATCCTATGCTCCTCTGGAATATTTTTTACCCTTATGTTCAATTTTTGGAACTCCTCAATGTGCTCCATTATTGAACCCTTTTGTTTGAGACTTATCAATTGGCTAAAAAAAGTGTTTCTTTTTGTATCCTCATAATGTGCCATCAATTCTTCCGTAAAAATTGCCCAAGTGATAATTGTTTACGAGAGCAAAGCCATTGATACCATACAAACTGATTTGGTTCCAAATATAAAGTTTCCATACGTACCTTTTGTGTGTTTTGCACATTATTGAGATCAAAAAATTGCTCCATCTGTAATATCCATGTTGTGGGATCCTTGCCATCAAACTTCCTCATATAAATTTTTGGAATATGGTGGGTCTTCGATCCAACATTAGAGTCGATGGAATCATGATTAACATTTTTTTTGTTCTCATCTTGAGTTTCCTTTACTACCCTTTCACCATTAGTGACCATTTCTTGTAGCAACTTATTCATATTTATCTTTAATTCTTCCATCTTATCATTCATGCCATCTATTTTAGCGTCCATGCCATTCATCTTAGCTTCCATGCCATCCATCTTAGCTTCTACACCTTTCTTTAAATAATCCATCTTAGCTTCTACACCTTTTTTTAAACCATCCATCTTAGCTTCTACATCTTTCATCTTAGATTTTGTTACATTTTGTGCAAGTGACACTTGTTGCACTTGGTCTTGTAATTTTGATATATCATGTTGCATTTCTTCCTCTTCTTCATGAGTCATGCTAGAGCTTTCAGGTTGCTTACTACCTTTCCTCAGGGCATCAATTACCGATAATAATGCTTTACTATGCCCTTTGAATTCCTTCAAACTAATTTTTTCAAACCAAGCTTAAGAAAAAATCAAAAAAAAAATACACACCTTTTTTCACTTTGTAGGAGCTTGATATTGAATCTGACATATCTCTGTAATTTTGGATCATCCAATTATGAAATTGTGACCTGTAGTATCCCTCTACGTCCTCTTTCCAATGCCACCAGTCTTATCCAAATTGGATTCTCCAAGAAAGAGTTCTGCACAATATCCCAAGATGACTTGATTATAGACCTTTCCAGAAGAGCGAACTTGTATGAAGTGCCACGTGTCATTGTTTCAACCTAAGGCACTGAAAAATATATACAAGAAACTATAGTCCGTCCTCTTTTTGTACCTTCTGACAGAATTTCAATCTGATGCTCAAAGAGAAAGTTATGACGATTTTCCCCAGGTCACCTATTTGGAATGTAATTCAAGAGTCTACAAAAATACCAACTTCCTCAGATCATATCTCCGCAAATATAGCATGAAAATCTCTGAAATTTGGACTCGAGGTTCAGTGCGATTTCGTCTCAAATGGTTTTTTTTTTCTTTTTTTTCGCTTCTGAAACGTCGAAGAAAATGCCACGATGACCTATTTGGAGCAGCAAAACCCTAGAATCCAAAGCTCTGATACCAAATGTTATGAAACCAGCTCACAAAAAGATAGAAAAGAGAGATCAACGCCTTAGAATTCAGCCTCTTCGAGGGACAACCTCCTTTACATTACACAAATGAACAATTCTTGGATGATTCAAATGACAAAACCTCCTTTCTATATATAGGAGTCTATGGAGTCACAATATAACCCAGCCGACCTAACAATAATAATATAAAGCCACAAAAATAACAATAGAGGGATTCTTTGGGGCACAGTAATAAAAATATGGGGACAATAGGGGCTCAACAATAATAATAAGGGATACAACTACAATAGTAATGGGGTAATCACTAGTATTATAGGGACCTAACAAATGGCAAGGTAAGGCTAAAACCACTGTCAATCTAGAAGAATATCCATGCGAATGACAACACATAACCAAGAAACCACATGCATCTACCATGCATGCCAAAACTAGCAAGGAAAACATACATGCAACTTGATACCTACAAAGCAATCCAATTGTAGTCGTTGATCCACCTGTTCCCTTGCGCTTTCCTGCTTTCCTTTTCCTTCTTTCTCCAAATCCAATGTATGCCAAAACACTCCAAGAATAATGTAAGTGTGTGAGGGTATGATAGAATGAGAGAATAGAAGAGAGCTTCAAAACTGAACCGACAAAAGACTGTGAATTGATCCTTAGAGGCCTTTTTTATCATTGAGGCCTCTATTTTCTTCATTTTTTTTCATTTTTCCTTCAATATCCTCCTCATGCAAATATGTGACCTTTCATCTCCCTTTTCTCCTATTTTCCTTTATTTCATAAATAAAACGCCAATTTATGCCTCTTTGCCTTTGCCAATTTCCTCAGCCTTAAATAAACTGAAAGTGATACCCACTAAGATGTTTTTCCCGCCATTCAGTTTGGAATACGTGTCCCATTACCTTGGTATTATATTTTTTTACATCGAAAATGAACCAAGGGTTGTTACACCAACTGAGTCACCTTTGTCTCACTTGTAATTCTATGCTTGGAGATTATTTTATCATAAGAGTTCTAATTCCAAACCGGGCAAGACCATTAAATGTCAAACCTTGCCCACAGGTTCCACATTGACCCTTATGTGTATGCAAATGAGCCTTGACATTGCCCTATTATATACGTGGACAAATATAGAGCCATCATGGTTTTATTGGCAACCTCTCATGCGAATAGTCCTATATGGCTCATTAAAACTAAGTCAACGTTGCCTATATATATATATATATATATATATATATATATATATATATATATATATATCGAGAGAGAGAGAGAGAGAGCCACTGTGGCTTTTTTGCCAACCTGTCACATGAACTGTCCTTTGTGGCTTGTTGTAAGGGAGTCGATGATGCCCATATATTTGTGTGTGTGTATTGGTCGAGATCGTTCCACCATGGCCAATGCTATTGCTATAGGTTCTTCCAATAGAATACACTCATTGTTGTACCTCATAAATTCGACCTTGTGTAACCATAACCATAACCAGTAACCAAACAAACTTCTTTCAACGCAACTTCTTAGACTCTACCACATAACTGATCTTTGTGTATTCTTGTTCGAATGATTGTGTGTGCTTTTGAGTGATGGATGAGCCCTTATATTTACAGTGTGCGAGTGGTGCTAGGTTTTGGTTTAAGCCGACCATGGGCCATAACATTTCTGGCTTACATGTTGGAAGTTTATCCATTGCAAATCAAATAGTGTTGACCATGTGACCCTTCTCAATGTTCCATAGGACCAATAATTGGACTGACATTAGCACCTTTTTATTTTGGCCCTATATAACCATGTGACCGCCCCATGTAACTTGGGGGTCATTGTTCATCCACATGATGATGTTAGCATGTTGTCTTCATGCCACATGGCAGTTTGTGAGGGGTGCCCGTGTCACCTTTGTTCGAACTTTCTTTGAAAAATCTCCCTACCACATGGTATCTTCTACTGGTGCCACATCACTACAATGATGTCATCTACTGATGTGTCATGTTGATTGTGTTGCTGACTATGCAAGAGTGCCATTTGTCATTCATCTAGCAATTCCACGTCACCATCATGTGAAATGCTGCCATGTGTCGCCATTTGGTTGGGTTGATAAGTTTGGTTAGACATCACATACTTTAACATCATTTGTCCATTGAAATGTTGTGGGTTTCTTTGATTAGCCTAAGAGTTGCATACCACTTAATGACACTAAACAGTGCACAAGTTTGTGCACCAAGGCCGTAGATTTCTCTATTAATGGTGGATCTTCCCTCAACATGCACGCTTGTTAATACATTTGATATTTTGAGTTTTCCCTAAATTTTTGGTCCCTTAGCTAATATTGACACTTCAATTGGCCATAACTTCTCATGTGGGAGGAGCTTTTATGGGTAGGATGTATTCTTGGAAAGGTATTGACGACTTCTATGTAACCATGTAGTTTATATGATCATTGTGATATCATAACTACATCAAAAATTAAATTAGTTTCAATCTCTTTTAACTTTTCTTGATGAGAACCTGTAAGAGATCCAACTATTATATTGCTTCATAGAGAGTCTTGTTGCTTCCTTGGTCATCATGGGTGGTACTCTTGTTGTCTCATACATCCCCTTTGACATCAATGACAATGCAATATGCACAATGCATCTATATTATCTCATAAATGTTGTGAAACAAAACCCTGTTATCATACCCACAAAAGATGTATCTAAGTTTTCAATACATATTATGAGAGTAGGGTTGTTGTATGCACATGTTTATAATTTTCTATTGAAAAATGTAATTTTTAAGCCCACCAAAACATTATATGCTAGTATTTAAACCTGTAAAAAAAGTAGGGTTGGACAAGGGGATGATAAAGAATATAAGGAGACCATTGGATGTGATGTTGAAGGAGATGTTTTGATAAGATAAAAAGAGATTAAAGAACCGATAATTTAAAGGAAATTTTAAGAATTTTACAAAACTATTTTGGGTAAATAGAATATAATATTTTAAACCAAAGAGTGTAGTGACATGTGGCGAATTATGCTAGTTTTGAAATAATAAAACAATAAATGTGTTTTAGCAATGTAGTTGGATTTGCTAAAACAATAAATGGATTTGCTTATTTTTTAATGTTATGAGTGGCATAGAGAATAAAAAGTAGAAGGGATAATTGACGAAAAAATCCCAAAGAAAGTATGTTTTATGTGACACAACATTCTTGCATGTTGTCTTCTCTTGGTTTTTCTGGAATAGTGCTAATGTCCTATATGGTTGATGACACCATCATGAAGGGATACAAGGGACAAAAATCTATGAGAAAACTATACGCAAAGGTAAATTATTTGAAGTAGCAAACAACTTTATTGGTATTATTGAAAAAAAGAAGCAATTAGGAAATAACAAAGTTAACAAAAACACTAAAAATATATTAAGTGATTTATGGAATTATGTAAAATGATTGATGTTTTTATTTATGGTTTTTTAAGAAAATAAAACGCATTGAAAAAGCAAGTGTTTGGAATGGAAGGTTTGTGAATACTTCAATAAATAATATTGTGTGGGACAATGCTTTTGAGGATTTGTCCTTGGAAGCTTTTAAATTGGAAGGGATGCAAATAAAACACAGTCAACAATGAATAAAAGTGGAATAATGAAGCCTAGTTTTACTTGAAAGGGTTCATGCTTTTGAAGCATAAGAGCTCATTCACAACTAAATTAGTATCAAAATGTAGAAATATTGGAGTCATGTTTACGAGTAAATTTGTGATGTAAGACTAAGCTATTGACATAATGGTTTTCAAGTGTCTCGAAGTCAACATAGAGCTTGTTGAGTTGAGACATCGCTAATTTCCACAAGGGATGAGTAGTGTGATCCAACATATTTGAAAATAAAAGTGTTTGAATTGTGTGTCCACTTTCTACCTATGAATTAATCTAATTAGTTGGTTCACGAGGGTAAACTTAGATGCTTAAATATAACTAATAGCTTGGATTGGAATTTGAAACTAATTTCTATTTGGCACTTTATTAATATAGGTGAAGTAACTTTGAAATTCTAAATCTAAGAAATAGCTACAAGTGTTAGTACTATACAACTGGCAAACAAAAAAGAGTGCAAAATACCAATGGTAGTTTTGTGAAATAGAAATAATCAAGAATCTCTAGATGTGATCATCCATGTGAATCAAAGGTGATTGATTAGTCAACTACTAATCACATAGTATTATATGTAATTATTGCAATGGCTACGAACATTTGAATTTCAAATTCGTTGGTTGTTGGGATCTCGGTGAGATATGGATGTGCAAATTATAATGTAAATGCAAAGAGTCCCGAGTCAAAAGAAAGGCAAGATGACAATAATTACTTTTATAAAGCTAATTCTTTAATCAACTAGTGGTTCTAAATATAACATGAAATTTAGTACGAAATGATCAATGTAGAAACTCACACAAATAATGAACATTTTATAGCAACTATCATTGAATTACTTGTGAATAGGACGGTTTGTAAATCATGGCCTGGAAATAACCTCTAAGCTAAAGAGTGGTTCTTTAAAATGTTGAAATACTTGCAACCCAAAATAAATGCAACAAAGAAACAACTAGTTTTACAAACCCATGTATTTATTTAACATTTGATTCTAAAAACCAAGAAAATATATATATATATATATATATATATTAACAAAATTGAGTACTTTTTGTATTAAATCTGTGCCTAGTCAAGGCAAATACCCATGAGAATTACATGGATATTTTTCTTAGCAACATATGGTATAACAAAATATGTCGAATTCCCCTTTCCCAAATTGCATAAAAAAACCCAAACCCAAACAATACTCTTATTTGTCGGTAACAGTAGAGACGACAAAATTGAAACAAAAGATACATACATGTAAAACCAAGCATTAAAACATCAATTAATCTATAGAGTTAGCAGGCCTATTGAGGTCAATATCATGGGAAGGGCCTATGGGTTGGTTGTCTGAGTGACTTCCCTGGAACTTGAGGGCCATGAATAAGCTGCGCAACGCATCCACTTCATCCTCCAAGCTGGAAATTCCTTGCTTGAGAGCCACTATCAACTTGGAAGAATTGCATGCACAGACATGTTATTGACACACCGTAACTTGCAAATTGTAAAAGTTAGAATTGATAATATCATGTGCTTTTTTGCAGTGGTCTTACTGAGTGGAGGCCGAGGAGTTTGATTTCGATGTGCTTGTGTTATCACCCAAAAAATTATCACCTATCCATTTCCTACTAGGTTGATCAAAATACACCATGTAGGATGGGGTTTTCCATATTAAAACCCACTTTCACCTCAGGAAATAATTTATTGAACCATTTTCCTAAATTATTTCTCAATAAAATCTAAAAACCCCATGAGAGTAATTAAATAAATCATTATTTATTATTCTTGTATTTCTCTCTTGAAATAATTATTAAATAATTGTTTCTAATTCAAATTTGACTTAATCACCATAAAGTAATTAATAAATTATTTTTTATTTGTTAATTACTTTAACCATTTTCTAAACAAAGGCATTTGACCATTTTGAATATCTTTTCCCTCTCAAAAAATATGATAAAATATTCAGAATAGTTAGATTTTGATTTAGCCTAAAATATTTTATTATTTTCCAAGTCTCAATCTATCTCAATATTTTGTTATAAATAGGAGGATTTTCTTCTCATTCTTCACCATGACCATTATCATCATCCCCATTATCGTCCTATGGCATTTGAGCTCTCACTTTGAGTTCAAGCCTCTAGTACCATCTTTTGCCCACTGCATACTTTGAGAGAAAGAGCTAAAGCACATGGTATTCAAAGGATCCATCCCACAGAGGGGGATTTGCAAACCCAAGTCTACAAACTCTCCTCATTAGGTGTAAAATTTCCACTTGCTTAATAAAATAATTTTTTCTTTCATATTTCCATTGGGTTGTTACACTCTTGTTCTGTTATTATGTGTGTCTTTTGATTTGCATATTATTTTACTGCAGGGTCTTAACATTTATTTTATAGTTCTAGAGAATACATTAACAACCATTTTTGTTGTTAGGGTTGTTTGTCACCAACAAATTAAGTGAAGCATTTTTGGTGCACTTGCTAAGAATTTTCACACTAACAACTTGAGTCCTTTGGGAATTAAACGTTCTAAGAGTATAAAAGGAGGAAGGAAGAGACAATGGAAATTGAGCGAAAGAGGGCAGAGATCTATAGAAATTCGGGTGAGTGCTCAGAATTCAAAAGGTTCCAACACGACATCCAGATGGCATGAAATATATTGATAGGGCAATGTAGAGGGTCAACACCAGATGGGAGGGAGCATGCATATGCATGGGAGACACATATATTAAAGGAACCAGAATATGGAACAAATGCCAGTGTAAATCTGAGATGTAACAATGTAGAGAATATCATCAATTGCATCTCTCACCTCAGACCCTGAAGGAGCAATGCACCAAATCACCCAACTGCAGTGATGTTGCACCCACAAGTGGTCCTCTCGATAAGAAGGTCTCTTTGTAACTCCTAATTACCTCACATTAATTGTCAACCCAGGGACGACTTTTTATTTCAAGAGTGTACTCAGTCTGAGGCAGCTATTTACTCAAGAGTAATGTTTAGTAGTACAGTGTTCAGAGAATACAAGAGTAAACGGATGCTAAACTATGACTAAATTGCTTCAAAAGGATAAAATCGCACAAGGTAGCTTATCAGTCAAGGGTGCGGAAGCGATAACCCATCCCTCTAGAAACTGATGGAAAGGAAATTAGAGCATGGACCATAGGTCTGGGAGCTAGGCAGCGACTGCTGAGGCTCACTACAGCCTTAGACCTTCTCTCACACCAAAGCAGCAAATACAAGTAAATGGAACGACAGAAAGTAAAATAGAACAGCAAATGGAAAATGGAACAACAAGTCTAAAATGGAACGGCCGTAAATGGAACAGCAAACTAGAATTAAAGGAATCTGAACAACAAACTTTAATTAATGGAAATGAACAACAGCAAAGCGAAATTAATAGCAATCTTTACTCTGAGAATAAATTGGACAGCACACAGAAATAGAACAACATTGATTAATGATAGGATATGAAACAATGCTGGAAAGCAAAAAAAATAACTTAACACACGGCACACCTCACATTAATATAGTAATCTAACAATTAAAGATAATACAATTATGTCTCCAAATAGAATATCATTACTTTCGGATTCCAATAATCGGGATTGCAAATGAATCAAACGACAGTAGTACTCAATACAGATGCTCTGTAACAGAAATAACTGGTTGTGACTAAAAGCATGTGATCAACTCTGAAAAGATTCAATTATACAATGTAGAGTCATTACGCAGATTTCCTAAGAAAAACCATAAATGCATTAATCATAACAGAGCATAGCATAGCATATGAAAGGTATATCAGATTACCAAGTAATAAAGATAAGCAAACCACACATAAATCAAGTTATAATGATACAAAAGAAAATGTAAAGATATGATACACACAGCAGCAGCGTACTCCACCAGAGGCTGGGCCCTTAGCCGCCAGCGGACGCTGCTGGGTTACTTCAGAAGGAAAAGAGTGAACAACAATGCCCAAATTATGTATTAATCATTAAATGGTGAAATCATTACAATAGTTGAAGCTTTGAGACTTACAACATAAAACAATCCTTCCTTCCTCCTATCCTATCATGAATCCTTGCTTCTGAATCTCTAATTCAAATCATCAATTCTCCATCATTCGAATCCCTCCATTCTGAAGTCTCCTTGAAGCCATCTTGTAGTCCATCCCCATCTCTGATCTTTGTTTTCATTTAAATAGAGAAAGATCAGAGAGCAGTTACACATAGATAATTACAACATGATTTCTTTTACAAATTTGGGTTGATTCTAACCAGATGATCAACAAGAAAATATATTTCCTTTCATCTCTCAACAAAAGCAAGGCGAATTTGGGTTTGCAGTTGAGATTTGGAGGACGGCCGCAACAACAAATCTGAGAAAATCGTGCTCAAAGAACCCTGTGTTTCTCTCTGTACAAGCCGAATTTGGGCAAACCTTTCTTTAATAAAGTTCATTGGGCCCGTTCTGGACAAAACCCATGTTCCGGATTTTCCAGATTCGTCTTCATTTGCTCAGAATCTCAACTGCAAAACTGTCACTCCTTATTCCAGCGAATTTCTGAGTTGGCACTTTTAAAAATCAAATCTTCAATCTGGAAGTTACCTTGGAGGCTAAAAATGGTGAATAATGTTATAACCAACTTATTAAAACTATCATTGATAAAATAATTCATAATCATCAATTTATTAGAAACAAAGGAGAATAAATAATATTCATCCATAACATCATAAATCATTTATAAAATGGATTTAAATGATAAATTATAACAAATGATATGATGAAGAATAGTGGAAATGGGCGGGATAAATGTTCAAAAGTGATAATAATAATGGCATATTGACGGCCCAACAAAAGCCTCCTCATCAACAATACAACAACATTTATCACTTTGCATTGATCAAGATTGTGGTTTTGCATCAACTGAGTTTGCTGAATGTTTCATGGGATGATTTCATTTCACATGAAGTTTTCAAAAGCCCTCAAGTGACCCCATCAGTTTTCAAGAGGAAGGAGGGCCTCCAAAAACAGCAAGAGGTGCATGAGACTCAAACCACCAGCATGCCAATATTCATCACTTAGCAAAAGGGGACAAGGAGGCTATTTGCAGCTGCAAAACAAGTACTATCTCCACCTGGGGTGGAAGGGGTCTCATTTCCTTCATCAGATCATAGGCAAATGCTATCTTCACCAGGGGGGAAAGGGGCTTTGCGTTCTTCTTCAGCAAAGCAGGTACAAGACAAAGGGAAACAACCAGTGCACGAGGAAGGGCCTTCTAAAGATCAGGAGAGAAATTTCATTTTGATTCAGGATGATGATGTGGATTTGGGCCCCCAAAGCTCAAGACTGAAAGAGATCATCAAAGAGCAAGAATCTGACATTCATGCCTTAGCTCTTAACTTTGAAAGGGCTAAGTGGATCATCAATTACCTTGAGCAAAGAAACAAGCAGCTGGAGGATCAACAGACGATCATGGAGCTACAAACCATAAGAGAAAACCGACAAGCAGCCAAGAAGCGAAAAATCAAATTGACACCACTAGAGCAAGAGATTGAAGTTGATCGTGAATCTTGGCTAAAGAGGGCAAACATGCACTTGGATAATTTGCTGGAGAAGGCCAACAAAGAGAAAAAGATGTTGAGGCACATGGCCTATCACTATTTGGCAAGAAACAAGATTTGCAAAGCGAGAATAAGGAGCTTAAAAGCCAAGTTGAGGAAAACATTGAGGAGGAAGAAAGACCAAGATAGACTCAAAATCTTGGCTGAGGCTTCCTTAGCCCAACATAGTACTTGATGCAGGTCATTCAGCCCAAATTTCAAGAAATTTGGCACGCTTTTTGTCAATTTTGAATTTTTGAAGGAAAAAACATGTTTTTCTGCCTGGTGCATAGTGCCACCCGGCGCTCGCTTTTGCTGGGGACCTCCTCTAGATGAAAACTCTACATTTTTGGATTCCTCATGAAAAAATGAATGCCCAGAAATTACTAGAAATTTTTGTCAAGTTTTGGGCCTCCAAAAGGGTCAAAAACACCTCAAAAATGACCTCTCTGCCCCTTTTTGGCCACACAGGAAGCAGTGTTCGGAGAACTCACTTTTGGAGGGTCAAATGGACACCAAATTCAGAAATTTCACTTATTCTGGAAAGTAGATAGACAAAAATTTCCAACAAGCCCACTTGGAGAAAATTTGGTGTACAGGAAGGCTTCCAAAATCAGCTACAAAAAAGCGCATAGGGAAAGTGGTGTGGTGCACAGGATGAAAAATTTCCATTTTTGCCAAAAAAACTCTGTTTTTCGCCTAGTTTTTTCTCAGTTTGACTTTTTTCTCTCTCATGGTCAAACTCATGATGTAAATTGATGTAACTTGATGGAATTTGATGTAAAAATGCTGAAAATTCACTCATGGAGGTAGAACATCATGAAAAGGTAGTTTTGAAACTGAATGAATCAATTTCCTAGGTTTTAGAGGTAAGCTGTTCCACTGCCTAATTTTCAGTTCTTAGTTTAGATCTTATTGAAACAACTCTTAAATTCATGAATTCGACCCGTAAAGGCTAGCATGGGTTGTTTGTTGCCTATAACTAGTACTTTTTCAATCATTTGTCAAGGTTGGACTCTTGTGAAAGCTTTGAGCATCATTGTACATTCATCTTTGGAGTTTGGCAAAGGAATAGACCAGGGTTTGCAACATTTTGTGGGATTCTTGTGGCAAGTTGATTTAGTATTTATTTATTATATATATATATATAAATATATATATATATATATATATATATAATTCTGTAATTCAAGTTTACATGTGTTTTTGTATGTCATTATCTCTCTCTTTTTAGCTGAACTAAATGAATCAAGGATAAAGGTAGAAATCGTTGATGTTGCAGTGCTCTACCTAGGATTTGTTTAGTTTTTCATGTTTTCAATTGTTTGAAGAGGATTCCTAAGACTCTCATGCCCTCTTCAACTCCTCACCAGTCTTAAGACTTTCCATTTCACTTATTTCAGAGTACTAAAGCATTTGCTTACCTCACCCCACAGAAACCTCTGCAAGACTGAGTCCATTCCCCAGACCCAAATATGCCTTTCACATTTGAACCAGAAAACCAACATAAAACTCAATCAAACTCCTCTGAGTATATACGTAGCCTAAAATTAGTTTTTACATCAGTCATCTCAAGCCTCATTTGCTATATTTTCCTGAGATTGACAGGGAGAGAGCCCTCTCCCGACCTGGTAGGGCTAGCTACTAGGTTAAGCGTGGTTTGATGTTACCCTATACCTACCTTTCTCATCCTGAGGTAGATTTAGGCCCTAACATAGTGGCAACCATACTGGGGAAGAAAAGCTTATTTGTTTGTTAGTGTTCTTCGTTTTATAAACTACAGACAAAGTCTGAAGTTATACCAAGAAGCCTTCGAACTACACATTGCTTTGTGAGTGCATAAGTAGATAAAAGTTGCTTCAGCCAATCTCCAGTCTAGTCTTATAAACTGAACATTTGACTTGCAAATTTCCCTAGTACATCAAATAATTCTAGACTTTTGGATGATAAGTTTAGAATTTAGTAGGCTGACAAGATTATAATGTCAATTTGATTTTTGGGAATAATTCAACACACTGGCTTCCAGACGATACACTAGAGAAAATCCTGATCCTGATCCTCCTCCTGTGTACGAAAATCCAAATCTCATTCCAAGAATTCTTCGCCAAGAAAGTTCTGTGATCCCTGTGTTTAGATCTCGTTCATGCCCGATTGTTTTTTAATGTCTTGAAGATCTTTCATTTGATGAAAATTTTGAGCTATCTTTGTTTGAGACTAAGTCTAAAAGTGCAGTTGGTGCTACTACTTTAAATCTAAAGTTTGTCAAGGATCTTGAAACTGAAAGAGAAAATCTATCAATTGACGCTTATATTCTGAATCTTCAAACTTCAATTGTGGCTACCAATATTCCCGAGTTCTTAGAATCTGCATCTGCTACTCTTGGTTCATCTGATGTTGTATCTAATTCAGAAATTCCTACTGAAACTCCTTTTATTCCCACCATTCTCGTGCAGTCTGCCATCTCTGATTAGAAATCTGTAGTGCTTTCACCTCCATCCACTCCTTCCACACCTCAAACATCAAGAATTTCTTCACCCCCTTCAACACCTCATACACCGGCCATTCCAACTCCTCCTACATCCCTAAGGCTAGTTGTAAATATACCTCGAGCAATGGCTGCTAGATATGCACCTCTTGTTTTGCCACAGAACTTGGATAACATGCCCGCTAATTATCAAAGCCATATCCCATTGTTTGATGCTTCTCAAGGTGTCACAGCACAACAACACGTTGATCGGATGAGTGATTTCTTTGATCTCCACGAGATTGATGCAGAGAATGTAACAATGAGATTATTTGTGCAAACTTTTGGAGGTGAAGTCCGAAAGTGGTTCAGAGCACTATCAGCTGGAACAATCAATTCATTCGAAGCCCTTCAGAGACAATTTCTGGATCGCTGGGAGGTAAAGAAAAATCCACTTCAAATCCTTTCTGAGTATGAGAACATAAAGAGAAATGTTGGCGAAAGTGTCCAAGATTACTATGTTAGATTCAATATTGTTTATAATGCCATTCCAGCTGACATCAAGCTACCTATGGGGCTGGCTTTGATCAAATTTCCTGATGGTTTTGATCTCGATATGGCATATCAGTTGAGAGAAAGAGACCCGACTACATTGGAGGACATGCAGAAAATTGCAGTAAGTGTTGAAGCAAATTTGTTAGCTAAGAGAGCTAGAACAAAGACCGAGAAGAAGGTGACTATAAAAGAAGAAGCTTCTACTTCAGATCATTTGATAGATTCACCATTGCCGATAATCCCGAGACACAAGTTAGAAATCCAAATTTCCGTGGTCAGCAACAACCATAATTTAGAATCAAACAATGGGAGCAAAGAGCTCAAGATCCGTCAGCTCAACAACAAGTCAAAACACCATTACAACAGAACTATGTTCATGGCACTGAATCATAAGATGATGAGGCCCCAATTAGAGAAGAGAATCACTTTTTTACACCAGATGATTTGCCAATTTATATCACCGAAGATGAAGAATATTCAGAAAGTCCAACTGTCCAAAAGGATGAAGATTTTATATTGGCAAATGAAACAGTCCTAAAAGAGGAATCATATGAATACCAGAGAGGATACGTGAATGCATTGACAACGCAACAAAGGCAATACTCACTTAGGTGTAGGGATGTTCCTATCAATCCAATTCAGAAAAGGAAGGAAGCAATACCACCAAAGAATGACTCTCTAGATGTGCAGAAAAAGGGAAAGGAGCCAGCAGATCCTACTTCTAGTAAAGTGCAATCAACAAATGACAAGTCAAATTAGCCAAGTACAATGAAGGACAAAACTGAAAAGAAATATGCTTCAGTCAAAGAGGTAGAGAAAACTACAACCTTTAGCTTAGAAAATGAAATTGCTAAGTTAAAAGTGTCAATACCTTTGATTGAATTAATGAAGAACAACAGTTATAAAGGTCAAGTGGCTAAGATTTTGAATGTAGATCCTTTGTCTGATATGGTAAATGTAGAAGATGACCAACCTAAATTTATCTTTGGTCCAACATTAGAAGGTCAATCTGAGGATAGTGATGTAGCTCCTTTTTATATCAGCCTTAGATTGCATGATTATGTTTTGCACAACGCCATGTTTAATTCAGGAGCATCTCATAATCTCATGCCAAAGGCAATTATGGAAAAATTGGCTTTGGATATCACTCGAAAGTATCATGACCTTTATTCCTTTGATTCTGGTAGAGTAAGATGTATTGGTCTCATTAAAGATTTGGTTGTAAGTTTGGATTAGATTCCAGCGAAAAATGTTCTTATGGATGTAGTTGTGGCTGACATTCCCCCTAGATTTGGCATGCTTCTATCTAGATCACGGGGTGCAAAACTCAAAGGGTCATTGCAGTTAGATTTCTCCTATGCTACTATTCCCGTGTTTGGTCAAATGAGGAAGTTATATAGAGAGAAAAAGATGAAGTACATGATCACGAGCAAGGAGAAACCTATGAATCATCCAATTGATTATGTACATAAAAATTTAGAGTCTTTTGTTCTTTATTCTGACAGTGGTTTCAATGATGTAAATAGTCAATTGGTTGAAGTTGAAGATATACCCGAGATTACAGAAAATTTCAAAGCTGTACTTCATCAAGAGAGTTAAAGGCTTGAAAGTACCGCTGAGCTGTCAACATTACGTTCCACCAGTAGCAAGAAAAAGATGGACAACAACCAAAGGTAGAAAAACAGGCAGAAGTTTAGCATTTGGAAGAGGAAGCTGGTTTGTGGAGTATGGACTTTGATGGAGCTGTAGGTAGGGAAGGTGCCGAAATTGGCATTTGGATACGCAACCCTGTTTTCTCACCAAATAAGGTCCCGAGTAATGTAAGAGTTTGTTCCTACAAGTTGGCTTTTGATTGTTCTAATAATGAAGCAAAATATGAGGCACTAATTGCAGGCTTAAAAATCCTAAAAAAGCTTAATGCAAAAAGAATTTCAATTTATGGCGACTCCGAATTAGTAATCAAGCAAGTCAAGGGAGAGTACCAAGCAAAGCATCCTTGAATGAGGGCTTATCGTAATGCGGTTTTAGACATTTTGAGTTTGTTTCCAGATTTTGCTTTGACATGTGTTCCACGTGCACAGAATGTTATTGTAGATTCCCTTGCAACAAGAGTAAGTAACTTGAAGATTATGATGAATTCAAACAATAAGTTTGAAATTCATGTGAAACATCGCCCGACTATCCTTGATAATCAAAGATATTGGCAAGTGTTTCAAGATGATAAAGAGATTGAAGAATTTATGCGAAATGAAGGCAAATATCAAGACACTGCTATAGATGGTGAGAAAGATAATTGCGAACCAGACTTAGAAGTAAATCATATGGAAGTTTTTCCCCGGATGCGGGTGATAACGTGGCGTGAATGGCGGGTGGCGAGTCACATGGGCAGATGTCAGCCCGGAAAAGCCACCACACACCACTATGCCAAGACAATAAATGTGTAGGGGAGCTCAGGCAAGGTGAAAGACCGTTCAGCTTCAGGCGAATTAATGAGGACAGGGACATTCCTGGAGAAGGGAGCCAGGGTTCAGGCGCCATTCAATGCGCGACCTGGACAGAGGATCATGGCGCTCCATAAGAGCGTTGTTCTCCCGCACAATACGCAGAGATCTGAGCAGACCCTGAGGGCAACAGAGCACACTCTGGCCAGGTGCAGGATCTTATCAGGGATTCAGGTGAGCGTTTGCAGAATGTCTGAGGGGTTAAGGATGGGCGGGCGCAGAGGAGGTTCGAGGGGCAGAGGCGGTTCGCGGGGCCGTCCTGCAACTCAGAGGATGGCCACTTCACCAGCTTCCTCTGTTGACATTCCTCAGGTCCATGACGGCAGCTCGCGTCGAACTATCGGTCAGCAAATTGGCCAAGGAAGAGGAGAACCCCTGGACTGTGGGCATTTGGAACATCCTGCGGTTAAATATCGCATACCCTACACTCTGGAGAACAATACGCTGATCGTGTCCATCACTGTTGAACACTGCAGCGACTTTCGCAGGCCACGGGAAGGTTTGACGGAGCCCAGGGTGGATATGCAGGTGCCCAGGGTGGATTTAAGGCCACCCACTCAAACTAAGGAAGCTGGAACTTCGACGATGCTGCCTGCCCAAGGAGGAATTCAACCAGCGGAGGCGGAAGACAAGAAAGAACAGCGGTTAGCAACGGAGGACGAGCCTTATGAGACAGATGAAGAATGACACAGCAGCCTCTCCGTCCTCTCGGCCAGGAATGCAGCTCTCTGTCCATCCTTTCTCTGTCTCATTCCATGTGTCTGCATATCAGGGTGTCAAGGTTAAGTCTACGTGTCAATATCAGTCTATATGTCGCTGTAAATCTATGTGTCGATCTTGCCATGTGTTGATTATGACAGTCTACGTGTCCTTTGTGTCAAATTGTTCGCTGTGTTGGCTTAAACGCCTACTGTGTCGTTTAAAGGTTGGTTTAGCAAGCTGGAAGGGAATGGTTATTTTGACAGAAAGTCATGGGA
The DNA here is from genome assembly GCA_000404065.3 of Pinus taeda. NCBI lineage: Eukaryota > Viridiplantae > Streptophyta > Pinopsida > Pinales > Pinaceae > Pinus > Pinus taeda. The sequence goes on along the minus strand of APFE030039483.1, from coordinate 21,100 downwards.
AATCTCCACGGAGATACAAGGCCTCGGCCTTTTTGTAATCTGGATGTAAATTTTCGGTTTTTGTAATATAAATTAGCTCAGTCTTACGCGCGCGCAAAAAAAATAAAAAAAAAAAAGCGCGCGCAAAAAAAATAAAAAAAAAAAATATGGAAGTTTTGCAGCTGAAAGACAATGTCATCCCCAAAGGCCTCATACCTTTAGAGGAATTATTTGACCAAGATGATGTAGCCCAGAAACCAAGTTTGATGCCGACTGAAAAGGGAGTTGAAGATGTGAATATTGGAACGGAAGAAAATCCAAAGATGGTGAAGTTGTCAAAGGCATTGCCTCCTCAGGTAAAGGCAAAGTACATTAGTTTATTGTCCTCATTTACTGATGTATTTGCATGGGACTATTCAGATTTGAGGGAGTACAATAAAAGTACAATTCAGCACATCATTCCAATCAAGCCAAACCAAAATCCATTTCGCCAAAAGCTAAGAAGGATCAATCCTAAGTTGCTACCATCCATAGAGAAGGAAGTGAATCAATTATACAAGGCTAGTATAATCATTCCAATTAGATTTTCAGAATGGATTTCCAATTTGTTGCCTGTGTGAAAGAAGACAAGTGACATTAGATTATGCATTGATTTCAGAAATCTGAATAAGGTGTTTTTGAAAGATAATTATCCGTTGCCAAAGATGGACCACATACTTCAAAGAGTGGTTGGGGCTTCTCGTATGTCACTGCTTGATGGGTATTCTAGATACAATCAGATTTTGATCCATGAGGGTGATAGAGACAAAACAACATTCACCACTTCGTGGGGGAATTTTCATTATGCCAAGATGTCATTCGGTTTAAAGAATGTCGGTGCAAGTTTTCAGCGGGCTATGGATATCACCTTTGCAAATGAGAAAGATGTATTTTTAGTAGTTTATCTTGATGATTTGATAGTTTTCTCTAATTCAGATGAGGAACATCTTTACCATTTGAATATTGTTTTTTAGCGGTGTAGAAAGTATGGCATATCTCTTAATCCAAAAAGAGTTTGTTTGCCATGGATGAAGGAAAGCTTCTCGGTCACATCATATCAAAGAAGGGGATCCACATCGATCCTGCTCGAGTGGAAGCTATTCAGAAAATTGATTTTCCTTGTTGTAAAAAGGAGATCCAAGAATTCAATAGTAAGATGAACTTCTTACGTCGTTTTGTGCCAAATCTAGCAAAACATTTGAGGGAAATCACAAACATGTTAAAGAAAGACAGTGTACTAAAGTGGACCAAAGAAGCTATCAAGTCTTTCAATTTGGTAAAGTTGGCCCTTTCTTCAGCTCCAATTTTGATCAGCCCAGATTATTCCCAATATATATATATATATATATATATATATATATATATATATGTTTGTTTTTTTTTTTTTTTTTTTTTTTTTTTTTTTTTTTTTTTTTTTTTTTTTTAAATTTTCATTCGCTTCAGAGCATACTATGGCAGCAGTTTTAATGTAGAAAAGAGACCAGCTTGAGAAGCCAATTGCCTTTTTCAACAGAACAATAAGAGATACAACCTTAAAGTATAATATTAGTGAAAGTTGTGAAAGATTTCCAACTATATATTTTGCATTCTCATATTCTTGCCTATGTTCCTAACGCAGCCGACAAAGATGTTTTAGTGCAGACAGCTCCAGAAGGGAGACGAGGCAAATGGATCACAACATTGTTAGAATATGACTTGGAAAAAAAGCTGACAAAGCTCATCAAGGGGCAAGGTTTGGCAAAACTGATGGCGGAGTCTAATTTGCATGCCTTGGACATAAACTTGATTGCTGCTATGTCCGAAGAAGATGAGGATGGCTCACCTGTTCAGGTATCATAATTTTTTTTCCATTCCCCTTCGTATTCCGATATTGTATATGTACTCTAGAATCTTTCACCGCCTCCAAGAATGGCTAAAAATAAAAGTAGAACTTTGAAATTAAAGGCTGCCAAATTTTGTATTATGAATAATGCATTGTATTGGAAAGATCCTGGAGGTATGTTGTTGAATTGTTTGGTTGAGGAAGAAGAAAAACAGGCCATAGATGATTTTCACAAGGGGGATTGTGGAGGTCACCTATTTTAGAAGACGACAACAAATAAAATTTTGAGAGCACGGTACTATTGGCGTACCCTCTTTGCTGATGTTTATAAAACAGCTACACGCTGCCACGAATGTCAAATTTTTCAGGGAAGGAGAAAATTACAGCCACTACCTCTCAAGTCGGTTGAAGTAAGTGCTCTGTTTCAGCAGTCGGGCCTTGATTTTATTGGAGAGATCGACCCTACATATTTAGCTCAAAATAAGTGGATCTTGACAGCGATGGATTATTTTACAAAATGGATTGAGGCCATCCGCACTCGGTAGGCCACTGAGACAATAATAATTCATTTTCTCGAAAATAATATTTTGTCACGTTTTGGTTGTCCTAACAAGCTGATTATAGATAATGCAACAGCTTTTAAATCTAAAAAGATGATTGATTTTTGTAACTAATATCAAATTACCTTGGGGCATTCAACTACATACTATCCACAAGGTAATGGATTGGTGGAATCTTCAAATAAATCATTGGTTAACATCATCAAAAAGCTGCTGGAAACAAACAAAAAGAGCTTGCACAAGAATCTTGTTAATGCACTATGGGCGGATAGAGTAAGTCAGAAGAAATCAATTGGCATGTCTCCGTTTGAACTAGTATATGGAGTTGACACGGTGTTCCCGACATCTCTCGCAGTCTCGGTGGTAAAACTTCTGCAGGAAGCTGGCAGCGAAGAGGATCATTTTTAGTGAAGGATAAACCAAATGATCCATTTACAACAGACGAGAGAGGAGGTTTTCCAGAATACCTTCAGGCTGCAAGAGAGAATCAAGAAAATCTATGACCAGAAGGCAAAGTCAAATAAGTTTTAGATTGAAGACATAGTGCTTAAGTGGGATGCTAGAAATGAGGACAAAGGCAAGCACAAAAAGTTCAAGAAGATGTAGAAGGGACCATTCAAAATTACTGCATATCGGGGTCAAAATGCTTTTCTGCTGAAAGAAATGAATGGAGAAGATTGTCCAGGCGGGCCAGTCAATGGTCTACTGCTGAAACAGTATTATCTTTGAGATATTTTCTACTGTCATAATTGTTCACTGTACATGCCATTTTATTTCCTTTATTGCAAGTGTGCACTGTCATCATTCAGTCAGTTTAGGGCTCGAAGTGAAGGCTATAAAACTGAAGGTCTGATTTCAATTTTAGTGTGGATTGTTTGAGTCAGTTTTCAGTCATGTAATTGAGTCCAGTTTTGAGTCAAGATATTGGTTTTGGTTTACTAAAGTTATTGACTCCATTCAGCCCAATGGAAGAGGGATTGTTTGCTTTCCAAAGATCTGTAGTTCTTGGCACCTCCAAAGAGCTCCTGTCCCCATTGGAGCCAATGTTAGTGTCGATATCTTCATCCCTCCATTAGTGATCAAAATTCTCTTGTTGCATTGCATTTTAGGTGTCTCATCCGATCCACTGCATTCCATTAGGTCATGGATCATCTGATGGCAATGGCATATTGTTAACTTTCCCTCATGATATTTACCTACTCATTAATGGTTAGCAGGCACATGAGGAGATCAAATAAGTTCTTAGCATCATTTTTTTTTTTATAATCACATGTTCAGTGATTGATTTTTCCTCAAAACCTTTTTTTGAGGAAAAAAATAGTTTTTTATTCTATGTATATAATTTTCATGTAATTTTATTCTTCCTATATGTAATAAGTCCAGAAATGCAGCCCTGGTCACCTTTCTAAGCTCCCGCACTTCAACTCCTACAAAAGAGACAAGAAATTCAAATCATTAGTCCATCAAAGTCAAAAAGAAAGTCCAACTGCAAAACAGAGTTCTAAATGATAAAGTGAAAGGAAAAACATTAGAAAGTGGGTTTTTGTAAATGAAAAATCAAAGTCACTTGTATATAAAGTTTCCCCTGTGTTATAAACTTCATTTGTGTGCCAAAGAGAGAGTGAACAAGCCAAGTCACGATTTGAGGAACAAAAGGAGAAATCACAGCAAAAATTGTGAAAGTTTACTGGGCGCGGCGCACCTGGGTTGAGGCGTGGCGCACCTGGTCGGTGCGGCGCATAGAGCACAAGAAACACACTAAAAATTACACAGGCGCGACGCACCTAAGTGTTGCGGCACACCTGTTAGTGGGCGCGGCGCACCTGCCCTCCAAGCCCGAATTTTGTCCAATTGACCTCATCTGGCTTCCAAATCTTGCAAACCTCATTTCACAAGTAAGTGAAAGATTCCACTTTGCTATTGCAAGGGTTTTACTCATCTTTGATGGTGTGTTAATAGGCGAAAATTAAAACCCTAGTTTGCTACATAGCTACACTAAAAAAAATTGTCTAGGGTTTTCAAAAATTATCATTGTTGTTGTTTGCTCCCTACAATCATTTTCACATTCCTCCACTACACTCCCCTCATTTCATATCCCTTACTCCGCCTTCATTCACATTAATCCTACCCCCCCATCGCCAAAACCCTAATACCTAACAAATTCCCACTATTCCCAAACCCTAATTGGCATTCCCAAAATCTTGCCACTCTCGAAAAACCCTACAACCAACATCACAGCCCCTCATTCACAGTCCACTCATCAATCCCTTTCATTAAACAACAAACAACTATTCTTCATTTAAAATCTCTTCATACTCATCACTGAAACACCATACAGTGGCAAACATGGAAACAAATTCACCTTATGAAAGGGATGAGGAAATAGTGAGTGATTCCTCACAAGAAATTCATGCACCAAGAAAAACTCACAAGGGAGGAAAACACCTCTAGGAGGAGCCCACTACACTTACAGAGCTATTGGCTTGTCCTCTTGCTGTAGCATGTTTCAAACATCAGTTGATTCAGATTTAAACAAGAATGCAACAAATAATAGAGATAACCATAAACATAGAGATGCATCAGAAATAATACTTCATTTCATTAATGCAAAATACTGAAATATGCTTACAAACAATAATGGAAATAAACCAGCTAGGGCGATGGTAGCTTATCTCTGAGAAGAGATGTGGCGGCTATATGCCTCTGAACTGTCTTACAATGAGGCTTAAGGGCCTTTTTATTATTGAACAATAAGAGAAAACCCTAAACAACCAAAACCCTAACCCGAGGAGATGTAACACCAA
>APFE030039475.1:4864-18924 GCA_000404065.3 Pinus taeda | reverse complement strand
ACATTTTGTAACTTACAATCCGACGGTCACGATATGTAGTGATCCGACGGTTCATTCTCTCCTCGGTATTACCGACACTTGATCCGGGGCTTGACACCCGATTGGTCCATGAATTCTATTTAAAGCGCATGGAGGGTCATTTGTAGGTTAACCGTGCATGAGAGAAGCTTATGTAAATTTTCATTCTTTTATTAATAAATTGCCTGTGGTAGCCACGTTGGCGCAGGCCGTGGACTGTTTCCCTCTCTGAGGGTTTTAACCACGTCAAAATACTGGTGTATTGATCTGTGATCTGTTTGTGAGCGGTGTCCTTTTGGTGTTCTATCTGAGGAACTTACCCTGTAAATTCCTACAGGTTCAAGACTTCCACGTACCACCTGACCATAGACATGGCTAAACCAAATCTCTCTTTCAGCCAGGGACCCCCATGCCATATTCCAAGCATGATTGTGGGATCTCATAAAACAACCAATCCACAAACAACCAAGGGAATCCAAAGGTTAAACCAACTCCACCTTCACCAAACTGTGATCACACCAAAACTAGTGCTTCGATCACAACCAAACAGAACTTGGAATGCCATCCGGAATCCATCACTATCCTTGAGGAATTTTCCATCTCCTTGTCTCTCAGGCTTTACCATAATTCAATCCCATATCACTAGGCCCTAAATCGAGACTAGTCTCTTAGGATTTACTACAATCCAAACCCAGATCACTAGGCCCTAAATCGAGACTTCTCCCTCGGGCTTTACTGTGTATCCTGCCAAAATCGGTCAAGGGATTCCTAGGACCTTGGGAATGAACCTTGAGACCACATCCGTCTCAAATTCTGAAATCTATCTGGCAAACCAAAGCTCAAAAAACAAAATAACATCCCAACACCATGGCATCTAGAATAGGAAAGGCTAGGCTAAAAAACACTACCATAACCCGACAAAACCATGCCACCAACAACAAGAGAACCATACACCAACATGAAAATCCGTGCATGTCCAAACTAGCTAGGAAATCACACATGCAATATGTTACCTGCAAGTATTCCTGTTGAAGCTGCTTGATCCTGCTATGCTTCCTTGATCCTTTCTTTCTGTCCTTTCCCTTTGCTTGCTTTTCCTTCCTTTATCCAAATCTAAAGTGCTCCAAGAAAATTCCAAGTGACCAAGAGTGAGAGAGGGAGAGAATAATGAGAGAGCTCCAAACTTGAACTAACCAAGAGCTTACACTGACCAAGCTTGCCAACTGATCCTCAAAAGCCTTTTTATCAATGATGCCTACATTTCTTCATTTTCCATTATTTTCCTTCAATTTCCTCCCCACATGCAACATGTGACCTTTCACTTTCCTTTTCTCCTAATTTCCTTTATTTTCCTAAACAAATGTGCCAAAAATGCATTTTTTCCTTTTAATTTCCTTTGCCTTAGTTTTTGTCAATTTTCCTTAGCCATAAACACACATTCATTAATGCCCACTAGGATACCTTTGCCCAACATTCAGCTTGGAATATGTGTCCCTTTCCCGTGGTCTTATTTTGCCTTTATTAACTTTTATTACATGAAATTTTCACCAGGGACGTTACAATGTTCACATTTTTACAAAGGCTTTGTTATGATGAAAGTTTGAGTTCCACAGGTGCAGGATAGGGGTGGTTGATAATCCATTTCTTGCTGAGAGGGAGTATTGAATAATGCAGCAATAAATTCTCAATTTGATTTTTCCTTGATTAAATTGAGAAAATTCAAATTCCACATCAACAAACAACTTGGATGCAGTTAACTGAGGTGACATGGATCTTGTCACTTAATTAGCTCAGTAAATTCGAGTTGGGGGAGTTAGATTTCAGTTAACCATGTGTGAATTGCTAATTTGTAGCAATGAAGGTCAATTATTCAAGTTGTTTTCAGTTAAACTAGTTCCAACTCTTGGAGGAACTAGTGGAAGGTCAGTTGCTAATCTGAATGGGAAAGTTAGTGTTTGTTGTGCTAAATTCCAATTCAGAATATAAACAAGTGCTTGAGGCTTATGAGGTAAATTGCAAGTTAACCATGAGTTTTTATGTGTTTTATGTAAATTTCATGACAAAATTAACATAAGTAAAACACTAAAAAAAAGCATATATCAAACATAAACATCACCATAAACAGTAACACAATAGCACATGATGAAGGATTTCACCCCTCCTAGGCTACATATCCTTGGTCCAGCTTCTAATGGATTTTCCCTCGTCAATTATGCTCAAAATTTTGAATACATACATTTGTAGTGCTCAAATGGCTCTAAAACCTATTCCAATGGATTCAGAAGACCCAAAAATGCCTGTCTAGCCTCTTCCTGCTCCAAAAAAGACCAAAAACTCCATAAGTTATGTTTTTCCCAAGTTTAAGCAATAACCGCACCACAAATTCCCCAAAACCTAGCACCTAACCCACGATTTCACCTCCAATTCTGCTAACTGAGTGAAAAATTTGTGGGAATCACATTGAAATTGTCGGACCACCAATTTAGCCATTAAGGCCTTAATGCCGAAACTGTGGTCACGTGGGGGGGCATGTGCCCAGCGCTGCCCCCCCCCCCCCCTCCTGGCAGTCAACCTGGCGATTTCAGCTAATGCAAACCTTGACACATGGAGGCGGCACAGTTTGGTGGAGGTGGTAGTTATGGAGGCGGTGTTCGCATGACAGTTGGGACGTGTTCACATGGGGCAGCGTTATGTGCGCATGTTACGGTTTTGTGGAGTGGAAAATATGGTTTGTTTAGCGGGTTAATGTTGCCAGTTAAGGAAATCACATGCATGGTTTCGTTTAACATTTAAATAACATTTGGGGCCGTGGTTAGCCCCTAAACATGTTCTATGGACCGGGGTTGGCGGTTAACTACAGTCCCCACCCCACAATACATGCGCCATACACCTTATTTATAATATCTCCGCCTTTATATAACAAGCAATATGGTTGGTGAGTTGATAATTGGTTTGACTTGTAAACTCAAGGTCCATAGTTTGAATCTCGAGGAGTCAATTTGGACTCTTAACAAATTTTTGGTGGCCCTCATCCTACCACATGGTGGCCTCTGGTTGGGCCACATGTCGGCCTCTGGTTGGCCACTAAAACAACCTAACAACCAATCAAGAATTGCCAACTCAGCACCAATACATTATGACAAGTGGCAAGTTGTGATTGGCCCATTGAAGCCGAGTCAAAATTGCATAGTCAACATGCCCAGTCAGCTATACGGACTTTTAACTGGGTAGTCTACACATTTTTTTCCAAATTCCCCGGTTTTGGAAAACGAAAAGACCATGTTTCTGGGAGCATACAAAGTCTGTTTCGCACGAAACGTGTTGTGCCGGATTCACAATGACGAACACTACGTATTCATTCAAGTTCCACACTGATCTGACAACTTTGAATTATGATAAAAATTTTGAGCACCTGATCAATTGTGTAGTGGGACTTCAGTCAAAATCAATGATCATCCAATTAACTGATTAATCAACCCAAAATAGGTAGTACATGCAGAGAATTTGAGTTCCCCGGATGTGGTGGATATTCCAAGGCAGTGTAACATGAGTTGTAGAATATTCTTGAGTGTACAAGTGTTGCATGCACTCAAATGATCAACCTTGGGAATTGTGCAATAAATTGGAGGAATTTCCTAAATAGTAGGGGCCTAATTTCTTAAGGAATTGCACAAGGAAATAGAGACTCGAGCGGAGGCAGAAATTGACTAAGTTTAGATTAGATTTTCTCAGTGAGTAGAGAGATATTTTATTCGCTTATAGATTGTGCTCAATTGAGAAAAGCAATTGTAATACATCTTTATTCATCAGATTAATGAAAGCAGGCATTAGGGCTTTTGGCATATTGTTTTCCCCTAAAGAAATATTGTGCGCATGTGTGTTATGTCTCATTGCATGTTTGTGATTGATGTTCTAAATTGTGAATTGAATTTCGCAGAGCAGTAGAGTAGGTTTGTGTCTTGTGATTTTGATTAAAATTTCATGAGAAGTTGCAAATCTACATAATAATTTCTACAAAGAAGACTCCAAAAAAGAAAAAGGACAAACAAATAGGCCAAAAGTATGGCTTTCTTCTGTGCTCCCCTCTCCAGATGATGAAGTGGAAGGAAACAAAGAGACACAACAAGTCCAATCAGGTGTCAAAATGGATGGGGATATCAAGGCACAATCAGGGGCCATTACTCTTCTTTGGAAGGATTCCATACTAGACAGTCCCCAATCTACATCAAATAACCAAATAAATATGGCACACAAAGAGGATGCATCGATGGACACAAAATGTGTCCACATATAAGAAAGCTCAGATTCAGACAAAGAGCATTATTCAGAGGCTTTCGTGAGTGACTTGACTTTGGTTTCGGTGGATCTTAAAGCAAGGGAATGACAACCGGTCCAAAAAAATAAAGGAAAGAAGGGGAAGACAAGTGATTACTACATTGTTTGATCTTCCCCCTTGTATTTATATTTCTTCTTTTAGGTTTTTAGTTTTGGTTCCTTTACTTGGCATTTGGTTGCACTTTTCCGAATGATTTTATGCATATGAATGATAATTTTTCACACACAACGATATGCATAGATCCTTGATGAATGCACATATTTTAGTGTTTAGATACAAAATGTATTTTATTTTCAATATATGAATGAAAATAAGGTTTTCTTTTCATGGGAATCAAAAGAGCACGTGTTTCCTTGTAAGAGATATATCTCTATAAACTTTAGCAATTAAATATTTAGGGGTCCTTTCTCCCACAACCAAGATGATCTCATACATCAATTTGATGTCTACCTTAATCATAACTTTAAAATGGATTTTTTTTTGAATATATATATATATATTATATATATATATATATATATATATATCTTAAAATTTACGTCTAATGAAATATATTTTTTAATTTTCAATTATAAGAAAATTCCTATTAAAAAACCATTAACATTTAATAAAAACACATTACATTAATATTATATTGAAAAAATAAATTTTTATATTGATATAATTATTATTAAATTTAATATATTTATCACATATAATTAAAGTTTAGTAAGAACCCAAAAATTAGCCCAGAAAATAATGGAAATTTCTACAAGATTATGATAAAATTCGATAGAGTTTTATGAAAATCTAGGTTACAGCCGTCAACTTTTGGGTGCTCCATGGGTTCTTGATAGTGTTGAATCCATTTCCACTATAAAAATCAAATCAAACACTCCTACATTCTGATTTTTTAAAAAGAAAATGATCAAACTGCAACTATATATATACACTTATAATTAATAATACTTCATCATTATTAATGAAATTAACTTTATTAAAAATAAAAAATAAACAAACAAACTCAATGAAATTAACTTTATAAAAAATTAAAAATAAACAAACAAACTCATTGTCCTATTCAAATTTAATGCTGGTCTTCGCAAACAATATTGATTATAATTGTCATTAGTCTCCTTAAAATCCTAATCTGGCTATGTAAGATTTTTTTTTTATAATTATTTTAAATAGATAATTGATTTCTAAAATAAGTTAAGTTTAAAGGTGATTTCTAAATAAGTTAAGTATTATGTTAAAGTTTAAAGGTGTTTTAATGGGTAGTTTAATTTTTATGTATATTTTACAGTAAATTTGGTTTAAAATTTAATAACAATTAGTTAGAATCATAAATTTAAGGTGTGTAGTATGTATAACTAAAAATCACATTTCTGAAATTTGTATCATCATATTAGAGTGAAAAAATTAAAACTTAAAACAATTAAATTATACCAATTTGTTACATTATTTATCGTGATTGAAATATAAATTATTTAGTATAATAAGTAATATTTTTTAATTATTAAAAATTCCTTATGATGATGTTGTTTATTATTTGATAAAATCAATAATATTATTATATAATCAAATGAAATAAATAATTATAAAAAATTTAATTTATATAAAATTTATGGTTTAAAAGAATGAATGAATGGATATATGGATAAGACATGATTTATATGACCATTTTAGATCTATTTTAAGTCTCGTTGAAAGGGATCAAATATGGTGAGATGCAAACCATGAAGTTATTTTATTTTAAGGTTATTTATTTTGTTTTCTTTTCTTTTCTTTTGAATGAGTAATTTTTTTTTCACTTTATTAATTTTATTTTTTATTTTATTTTTAAACGATGAAATTATTTTATTTTCACTTTTTTTTGAACTAGTAAAAATGTTTTCACCTTATTACTTTTTTATTTTATGTAATTTGACTGAGTCAAAATGCTTACAAGACAGGACATTACAACATCTCTACCATATTGGGTTTGAGAGGGCTTATTAGATTGGAGAGTGCCTCTAAACACAATGATCATAAATCTTACATATGTGTCATCTACCTAACCCATAACAATAAAAATCCCCATGAAATGGGCAAGGTACGATCAGATTCATGTGGAATATTGGGGAGATGAGTGAGTGACTATAATTTAAATATCTTTTATGAATTTTATATTTGAATAAAATGGAAACACAAATATCAAAATTATTATGAGTCATATTATAAAGTGTTGGTAAATATTTTTGTTTGTTTGTCAAGTTGTCGAGGCTTGACCTATGGCTTGAGGAGCCACGAGCCAGGGGCATCTAATTAGTCAAAGTCACCCAGGGATCACATCGGGCCTAGGCCACACCAACCCTAAATTAACTAGAATTTTTAACATGTCTCCCCCCTAAAGACACAACCACTCCATATAAAATTTAATCTTCCACTCCATATAAAATTTAATCTTAAATTTCCTTGCTAACAAAACCCATCAACTAATTGTACTAATAAACCTTAACAAAATACTCATAAATATTATTCATATATCCTTTTTTTTAACTGATTTTAACTTAGTTATCTTTCACACATAAATGGTCATTATATTCCATATGGTCATTATATTCAAGATGTTGATGGTGTCTTATGACGTCACTCTCCATGTAGAGATGAGTTTTAAGGATCACCTAATATTTAACTCAATGTCCATCGCTATTATATCCCAAGAGGTTGATGGTGTCCTATGACGTCACTCCATGTGGAGATTAGTTGTAAGGATCACCTAATATTTAATACAATGTCCATCGCTATTATATCTCAACAGCTGGTTAGATAGTTCTTTTCAACAATTAATGTCAACCCTCGTGATCTTCCACACAATGTCCGTGGCCATTATATCTCAATAGATGGTTCTTTTCAGGGGTTAATGTCAACCCTCGTGATCTTCTACACATACATTCAACATCTAGAATTGATTGGTCATTATATTCAACATGTTTATGGTTTCGTTAATAAAGACAATTGTTCGTACAATTAGTTAATGTCCAACTAACCCTCAAAATTGCATCAGATGTTATTTGTAAAAAAATGAAAAGAATATAGTTATTAAATATATAAATTAAAATAATATTTCAAAATTTTATATTTAAATTTAATTAATACTCATATAAAAAACAATATTTATAATAAAAAAAAATTATTAAATATCTATAAGAATATTATATTAAAAAAAATAAAATATATGAAAGTATAAATATTTTATATATAAATATAGATATGAGTTTTAATAAAATAAAAATATTTTTTTTAACATAGAAATGTGGTTTTTATAAAAATAAATTAATATTGTTAAGGAGCTAATATAAATTTATTTTAATTCTTGATTTACTAAATGTTGTGAGAATTTAAATTTTATAAGTGTAAATTTTTTTTCTCAAATTTTATATACTCGAAAAAAATTTACATTTAAAATATTAATTTTTCTTTATCCTTATTAAATCCAAAATTAAAATAAATTCATACTAATTTAAAAAACAATTAATAATACTTTTATAATATATAAGTAATATATATAACATACTTAACCATTTTTTAAGTTAATTTAAAAAAAAACACACATAAACCAAAAAAACACTTCAATCATAAACCATTGTTGTATTTGTATATATATATTATTATAAAGAAACACGAAGTATCTTTATAATATTAAAATATACCATCTATCAACTAATTAAAAGTTAAATTAAAATATACCCATGGGAAAAACGAAAAAACAAAAATTTTAAGACACTGATTCGGTTTTCCTTTTAACTTACTTTTATTGGTAATAATACATTAAAAGAACATTTAATTTACGAAATCGGTTTTTAATGTATTAAAGAATTTTAGTTATAACTATTAATAAACTCATGTAATTATGGATGAATAGTATTTTATATTTTTTGGAGATTTTTTTGGTGAAAATTATATCAAAATTTTATTTGTCGACCCATTTTAAACCAGCAAGTGTGATTCTTCGTCAAAACAAAATGAATAATAAGATCATGGCTACAAATTAAATAAAAAGAACAAATCACACAAAAAAAACATTTTCTATATTAATAACTTAATTATAAATAATTAATCTAAAAAATAATTATTTTCTAATGTATACTTAGACATTGTGCCAAAATTATTCACCCGATCTACCGGTTTTAGTACCTCTTTGCGAGCTCTCTTGAATTTTCACATCTCGCGTAACGTGCAGAACACAAAATCTCGAGTACACTGCATATAACATATATGCTTCCCACCACCAACAAACTAATGCACGGAAGATAGCCTTCAAGTAAAAAGAAGGCCTTTTCGACTTCCCCTTGATGTTTCTCCGCATCACACAATTTCCCTTAATAATTACCTTGACATTTCCCAGAGTTTAGTGATCCTTGGAGCTCTCACACGATAAGGTTGATAAGGTTGTGTCTTGATGGTCTAGAGTTTATTAAAAAATATTTATGATTTTAAGAGGTTTATTTTACAATTTAGTATGGTGAAGATGTATAATTTTTCCGCTGTTCAATCTCAAGTTGACACATATTTCTTTTAAAATAAAAAATAGTATAAACTTATTTTAATCTCGAGAAATTTGATGACTATAAGCGCCCGCACACACATATACATATATATTATTTTTGAATGCATAAATGTATTCAATGCTTTGAAAATCTCCTTGGAACTTGAGTTGTGGAGACTACACAATCTAAACTTGCAATTTCAAGAAATCTTTGTTGGATTTCAAACAAATTTGATTAAAATTATACCTTTAAAAAGGTCAAAATGTATCTCCAAAGGAGGGTGCTTAGAAGGGGACGTCCCCCCGCCTTGATATAATGCCATCTCACATGAAAGAGGCCTACAACTCCCACTATACATAGTGCATTGCATGTGCTCTCAACACTTCATCGATCATGGAACGAAGTCAACACAAAGCTAAATGTCATTTGAATATTGCAAGTGGCATCAAGAGGACTCAACAGGAAACTTCTTTCAGATTGCTAGAGTTGGAGGAAAAAAAATGATAGTATAGGCCGTAAGCTGACCATTCTAGCCAAGAGACCAACCAACATTTCCTTCCCCTCGAATGAGGGTAGTGACTAACCAATGCAAATTCCTAGAGACTTTTCCGAATAATTGTTATGAGTCATCATTTTTTTGCTTATAGCACTAGTAGTCTTTTTTGTCTTCTCATATTGATGTATGTAAAGGTTTCATTGTAAGTTTCTATTTAAAAGATGCTCTACATAGATGAGGTCTTAACAACCTCAAGATTGAGAACTTATGTTAGTGGTTTGGTTTCCCTTCGAGTAGACCAGTTGAAATTTTTTTTTGTCTATGTAATCCTCATTTGACTTAATGCAAAGTGCCTAACTTTAAAAATATATACAAAAAAATAAAACTAAAAAAAGACTCAAAATGTGAAATAGTGAAGCTACAAATATCTTAACCATAAGAATGTATTCTTTCAGTTTCTTTATAAATGTATACATAGTTTTTTTAGCCATGAGATGTAGACAAGTTGGTTTGCATGAGGTTTAGTCCTAGCAAAGTCTTGGGTTCAAACCTCATAGGAAGGGGTTGAGGATGGAAGCCCCATTGACGGATTAAAACTATTGACCAAACTTTGCATAATTTCAAGAAAGATTGTCATGTGTGTGTGTGTGTGTGAGAGAGAGAGAGAGAGAGAGAACTCTCTTGAGGAAGACCAAAATTACCACGACAAAGTTTGAAAACTAAGTCGTAAGGAAACAATTTCCAAAAAAATGTTTTAAGATAAAAACTAAACCACTAATTAGATTACATGTCGTCTTTCTTGAATTACATAAATATATTCCAAATGTGTGTGTCCTGATAGAAATTCATTTTATTCTATGTTATAGTCTCTTACTTGGCCTGCATTTAGTTGGTTATTAATTTTTATTTCTCCTCTTATCGTTATTATGTTGCATGTAAATGGTCCTTATCTGAGTAAGGTTATGAGGGTACTACCCCTTTGACAAAACAAGATATACTTAAAGAGAATAAACATAGATGATTATGCATAGCTCTCTTTCCTTATGGAACATACATGTATTATTTTAAAAATGTTAGGAACCAGGTATTTAACTTGGTCGCATGGGGACGAGCCTATACATAAGTTTTAGTGATATTGAGACCCTTCAGTCTAAATATTTCCAATTAATTTTTTATCATCGATATACATGTATGAAGGTGAAGTCTTTGGCATATGTTCTATGATTTGTTAAATTACATTAATGTTAAGAAACCATAGTCACGCTATGGTTCAACCTTGTGCGAATATAATGCTTGACCTCCAGTTGTCTCACTACCAATCCATGGGATGATAATCTATGGTTAGGATTTGAGGTGTGAGATGGACGATGGGGATGGATCCTGCGATGGTTAGGGTAACCACCTACCCCCTTCCTGATAGCGTGTCATCATTCTCACCGATGCTTTCAGAGGAAATGGCTCTATTGCCTGGTTATCCTGGATACCTTAGGGTTTCATCCTTTCCCCAAATACTATGTGGTATGTTTATGTCCAATCTCATGAATCTCCGGCTTTCGCTGACAACGTGGCTTCTCACCTTCAACCAACTCACAAACCAAACTGTATAGGTAAAAAAATTTGTCCTTTTTGGCCTTTACAGAGTTTAATTAACTTTAATTTAGAATGATAAGTTTTTACCCATACTATGACACAGTCTAACTTCATTTCTACATTTTATTGTTAAGGAGACAAGGGTCTATGCAAAGAAAGGTCTTGAATTCACTTTGGATTGTGGGATTCCCTATTCGAGTTAACTCTTATTCTGAAGAATACTCACTCCTCAATTCACATGCATGGACCCTTAATACTTGGGATTTTATAATAGTTAAATTGTCATCCAAGGAAGGGTATGACTTGACAAGTTCCACTAGCACAACTGGTTGAGGATGGGCCTTGTTAGCAAGGCGACCCAGGATCAAACCTCACAGGGGGTGGTTGTGCCTTGTGATAGGGGAAGGAGACATGCTAAAAAATCCAGCCATCTAATGGTTGGTGTGGCCTAGGCTGGGTGTGATCCTTGGGTGACTTTGACGGCTTAAATTCCCTTGGGTCGCAGCTCCTCAAGCCACAGGGCAAGCCTAGAGGATCAAAAACAACTTGACAAACAAACAAACAAAAGGAAGGGTATGACTTCCTTCCAATATTCTTTAATGACACCTTATTGTTCTCAATTTTTGTTTTCTGGAAAACATTCATCTCTCGATCGTGGAGAGCAATCACTACTATACCATTTCGAGGTAAGGATTTTACCTACATTAGGGGTTCTATTTTATTATCCTGCCATTGGATGGTATAACGTATTCAGAAATTCGTTGAATTCCCAATTAGTTATCTATTGACTAAAAAATTAAAATTGTTATCTAAAGTTAACATTACAAAATTAAAAATATTTATTTAGAAAAAAAAAATTTATTTTTATCGCATTCTATTGGTTATAGCC
The DNA here is from genome assembly GCA_000404065.3 of Pinus taeda. Classification (NCBI taxonomy): domain Eukaryota; kingdom Viridiplantae; phylum Streptophyta; class Pinopsida; order Pinales; family Pinaceae; genus Pinus; species Pinus taeda. Next base: position 7,084 of record APFE030039475.1, on the reverse strand, counting down.
TTATAATGCCATCATTGCACTTTGCACTTTCACTATCAACGCATTCAATGGAGGTCGATCCAAAATGTAGCTAGCGCCATTTATGAAGTGTTAATTAAAATTCTTTTAATACTATGTGCCCTTAAAATTACAATCTCCTAATGAATGAATTGTGACAGGAAAATCCCTGCTCACGTGGGCTTTATTGGCATTTATGGTTATCCACATTCCGCTACAACCTTACATAATTACCATTACTAGAGACATTTCACAACGTTTAAATATGTAGAGAATGATCTCCTACATGGCAAAGCGATAAAGATTTCTTGGCCTTCAATTTATATCTTTATTTCAATGTTTTAAATGCTATGGACTTCATAAATAAAGGATTAGTGGGGTTCACTAAAATCAATTGGATTTGAAAATTCTTTGAAAAAGTATCGCACAAACCGCAAAAAGGGTCATTGGAACACATCAAAGAGAGGTAAGAGTGTTCCTCTATTACTCTGTTTCTTTTAATCTTTTTCTTAGTTATCGTATCTACGGATTGTTAAAAGAGATGTTAGAGTTTTCTTTGTTTCTTTGTTTCTTTATCCATTTCCTAGTTATGGAATATACATATTATTTTACCAAAAAAATCTATATGATTCAGTTTCCTTTATTTTTTCCTTTCAATGGAGGAGTTCACCACAACATCATTTTTTATATGCAAGCAATATAAATGTATGAGTTTCAACCAGTAAAGCATCGACATCTTTTATTTCACAAATCAATGTCGTTTCAAAAATTAATCTCTTGGAAACTTAATGATAAATTAATACAATTAAGCTTGGTGATGTATTGCACACCCTTATGTATTCACAAGATTATCATTGATATTCAAGGGTTTAAATCAAGTTTACTTTTTCTTTATCATAGAGGAGATGTATTTTAAAATAATAATGATATTATATCTCAATGTATTAAATAAGTCTATTTCATTTCTTTCTTGACAAATATTGATATATAATATTTAAAAAGATGTAATAATAATAATAATAATATATTTCTATGTTAATCATAAATGAAATATTTCAATTTTGTATTTAAAAAGCGATAAAAGTAACTGAGAATAAAAATTTTCCCATGATTTTATTTCCCAATACTCGAGAGTCATTTAACTTTCTTTATTCAGGTTTGAAATAAAATATTGAAATATCCTTATTCACTAATATTTCAACATTAACTTAATCTCTATTTATCTATATATACAAAGGAAGTGGGGAAATTAAAAAGAAAAAGAAAAATGACTTTTTAACTTTAATCATAAATAAAAAATTTCAAAGATAGATAGAAATATTTTGATGTGAAAAATGTAAGCATATACAAAATAGTTGATGTTCGTGTTAAATAAAATATTTGAATGTTAACTATTCATATAATATTCAAAGAAATTAAAAATAAAATAAAAATTGGTATAATTAAAGCATTTTATTGGTGAGTAGAATAGAAAGTGATGGGGTGTGATGCGAAGATCACGGGTTCGAAATTTCATGGAAAAAAAGTAGTCATGTTAAGTGTTGGCGTGGCCCAGGTCAGTGAGACCCTTGAGTGAATTTTTACAACTTAGATGTCCATGAGTTGTGGTTTCTCAAGCCAATGGTTAAGCGAACAATCATCTCATGACTCACAAAATTTAGCAAATAAAAAACTCTCTCTCTCTCTCTCTCTACATATACATATACATATACATATACATATACATATACATATACATATACATATACATATACATATACATATACATAACATAAATAACATATATATATATATTTAATATTATATATATTATCATTGTTTGGAGCACTTCTTACAACACATCATGACATCAAAATATTTTATTTAAGCTAAGCAAAAGGAAAAGCTAGCTATGTGGCCTTGTTCATCTTATATTTAAAGTTATTAATCAGTTTGTTCCATGGGAGCTTCACCCAATGAACTTCTGACATATCACGTGCTTTCGTGGCATACTAAAAAATTGATCTAGGTGGATGTTGGTGGCCACCCACCTATCCCATTTGGACCCCCACAACTATCTCTTTCAGTTTTTTTCAGCTTCCTAAATTGTAGCACAGTTTACTATTTTTAGCAGTTTTTCAGGTCCTGAACTTCCGGAGCCATTTTGAGGCCCTAAACGATGTTTTTTGGAAAATTTAGGGGCAACATGCACATGTTTCCCTTCCCAAAGTGGTAGTGCTCGGA
>APFE030039473.1:124997-153704 GCA_000404065.3 Pinus taeda | reverse complement strand
ATTCAGGACTCAGTTTAAATGACCATCCTTTTTCTAAGCAAAACTATTTCTAAAATTAAATCTAATATCTAACTATTTATGTATTTGCTCCTTAACGTCGCAAGCATTTAGTATTTGCCTGAGTAGAGTCAGCTGACTGTCTTCCCCCTTTGGTTGAGTTAAGCAAACAGAATCGACAAGAGCTGGCATTATCTTCTCAGCAAAATCAATGATATACTTGAGAGTCATCCAATGACTATGTGGCTTTACCATGTATGCTTGGTAATAATCCCATTTCAACTTGGTTAACCCTTGGATTGCTTCTGCTTTTTCTTTAGCTTTCTATTTCCAGTTTGTTTCTATCATTGCTTTCTTGCAATTTTCGGGGCTTGCTGGTGACTGAGTAATTAGAAGCCTTCCTTCTCGAGCAAGTTTTCTCAGCGATGCACGATTAACGCTAAGCACTAATCACGCATCGAAAACTGCCTCCGTTCCTTGATCCGAGCTTCCCTAATGCGTTTTTCTCCTTTTTCTCTTATCAGGTATAAAGCTCAAAATTTGTAAAAATAGTGATTCCATGAGCTCTTGACACTAAGTATTAAACTGTCTGTTTCTGGTATCAGCATCATTCAGTACCCATTCAACCATGGCTGTATATGAGAGATCTTTGATGGATGCCTCAGAAGAGTTCTGCGGCTCTTTCTCTTCCTTAAGTAGATTAGGGGTGCCTTCCCAAATGGACATTGGAGCACTGCCTTTCCTCCTCATAGTTTCCTACATACTGCCTTGTATAAACTTTTGTCCTTCCTTCTTGCAGTTTACAAATGAGGTGGAAGTAATGATAAAAATAATGACAAGAAAAATTTAAATGCCGAAGATATGCAAAAACACACTACCTTACGTGAACTAGTTCTTCGAAAAACACAACACCATATTTCATTAACAACTGGCAACAACTCATTAATTCGCATTAAAGTGCATGACTAGTTCTTGGCCTAAAAAAAGTTTCTCGAATAATGAGCCAGAACCAACTGTGATCGAGAGGTCTTGCGATTTGTTTTGCAATATCGTAGATCGCTGCATCACATTACCACAATCTCATCGTGTTGTTCTATTGCAAGGTTGCTTGGTCGCAATATCGCAATATCGCAAGATCGCAGATCGGTTAATCATTATAATCATTATGTGTAATTTATGCGATTTTTGCGATGTGCGATATGTGATATCGCATATCGGTGATTTTAAGGTTTTTCAACGTGAGTGCTCATTAATGCATGTGATGCAATGGAGTTTCACGTCGCAATCTCGCGTTTTTTATCATTTTGGCTCATTAGAAGGTACCATATCATTCTATGCGTGATGCGATATCTCTTAAGGAGTGAATTTACTTTCTTCATCATGAAACTTAAGTTTTTGAGATTCTTCAAAGGTATTTTCCTAAGTCCATGATGTTGTAAGTTTTATCTAAAAGGAAATATAAGCACTAATTGATCTTTTTTAATTTTTGACTAAGGGTCCCCACTTATTTAGTATTAGCAATAACACTTCATAAGGAGGGGGGTTGTTGGTGGCCACAACAGGTTCCTAGGGCCTCTTTACATCTTTTTTACCATAAAAATTTGGAGTCCTTAGCCAATAGTCCAAACAAAGGTGAGGCTACCTTGCTAAAGTATTTTATGAATCTCCTATAGTATCAAGCTAGACTTAAGAAACTTCTGACTTCCCTCTGCTTATGAGGAGTAGGGACCCTATTTATTATAAAAATCTTATTTGGGTACACTTGCAATCCTTCTTGGGATATTGAGTGACCTAGAACAATCCATGTAGTCATCAAGAACTCACACCTCTCAGGACTAAGGGATAAGTTCATTTCAGTGCATTCGTTTAATACTTTTCCCAGGTTAGAGAGAGCCTCCGGGAAATCACACCCATAGGGAGTGCAATCATCCATAAAAATTTCCACTGAGTCATGGACTAGCTCTACAAAGATGCTCAGGACTGCCCTCCAAAAAGTGGTAGGGGCATTACATAATCCAAAAGGAAGGACTCTATAAGAAAAGGTAACCCAAAGACAGGTGATGGTGGTTTTATATTGGTCCTCTAGGCTGATCTGGATCTGGTTGTAACCACTAAACCCATCCAGGAAAGAGAACTTCTTTCCTGCCAAAGCATCTAATACTTGGTCAATGAAAGGTAGAGGGAAATGGTCCTTTTTCTTGGCTTTGTTTAGCTCTCTGTAGTCCATAGAAATCCTCAACTTGCCATTTTTCTTTGGAACTAGAACCAGATGAGACACCCACTCACTATCTGAGATGGGGTAAATGAACCTTGCATCCAACAACTTTTGTAGTTCTTCTTTGATGATATCATTGAGGGTTGGGTTCATTATCCTTTAAGGTTGGAGCACTAGATTGCAACCTTCATTGATGTAAATTTGGTGAGTACACATCGAAGGGTGCACTCCCTTCATTTTCCTATAACTCAAGGCAAAAGCATCCATATTATTTCTTAGCATGTTACATAACTCCTCTTCCTAATGTGCAAAGAGAGAGGGGTTGATTTTTAATGTTCTTTCTAGAACAAATTGTTGGGCATGGAATCCCCCCAAGGCATGTTTTGGGGCTCAAAGCCCAAGTTTTGACTCAGTCTTGTTGTAAAGCTCCGTGAATTGTGGGCATGGGGCGTGGAAGTATGATAGAGTCACAGGGTTGTCCACCCTAGTTTTGTAATGTAATGTCGACTGGATAGACCTAGCCATGGTCTGCAAACCATGGGATTGTATAAATAGAGTGAGGCTCTAAGTGTAAGAGACAATAGAAAATAAAGGATGAGCATGAGAAATCTAAGTGATTGAGTCACAGTGTGAAGTGTGTTTTTGGGTCGTAGGGTAGGAGAAGGCTCTGCAGCTGAGTGCGCAAAGGCCCAGTAGTCCGCAGCTGAGTGCGTAGACCCCTACAGCTGAGTGCATAGGGTTAGTCGAGCCTATAACGGTGGAAAGAATCAATAAAGAGAAGTTTGGATATAATTATCTGTATATATTCTTGGGTTACTACATGATTGTTATAACTTGCAAATATTCTATTTATTTACTGCGCACACCTGTATGAATGTTTTAGGTTGTTAAGTATAACTCAAAGCACTCAAGTAGACAGAGGTAATTAACTATCATTGGAATATAAGCAACGTCTTTGGTAATAGTGCAAAACCCGACACAGCCCCTAGATAGGGTTGTGTGAAGGTAGTAGATCATGTCACGAGGAACGAGAAGATGCGTGAAGCAACCTACGCACAAGGAGAAACCACGGACCAGTCAAACTCATCAGACATCTCTAGGGTGCTAAAACCTGGTTCTAGAACCCTCCCATACTACTTCGAGTGAGACCTCATTCCACGCTCCATGGACTATTGATGAAAGGGCCAGTAGTACTGGGATTCGTTTGGCTAACTAACTCTGAACCTGGGTCAAGCCGTAACAAGCCAACAAATGGTTTTGTTTCTGAGACTGGGATCTGCATAAAGATGTCTGATGTTGTACCACTAGAATCCAACAAAGAAAGGAATTGATGAGTGGTTGGACAGAAAGATTCACGAGTTCACAGCGCAGGAAAATAGGAATCCACAATTATCAAGGGAAGAGTGGTTAGATTGCTACTTGTATACAGAGATCCACAAAATTTTCTTTGCATCCTTCCCCACTGAGTTGTATGAGTGGATCACTAAGCTAGAAGATAGCCAAGGAAGGTGTAAACTTGACAAACCTATTGTGTGGACTCCATAGTTGGTTCATAGACTGGAAGCATCGGAAGATAGGATCACGTGCACTATCAATCACTGGCTGGATCAAATCATTGGAGGATTCATCACCGAATCCATGCTATATACTTCAATCAGCTATAGCGAGGTAGAATGACACTTCCTCAAGGGATCGTGACATAAGTACATTAAATATTTGAAAATCTAGATTAAAATTCTATTGCGCGAAAAGAGGGTTATGAGAGTAGATTGATGTTTGGGGCTTCGTTGAGTGGGAGGATCTATAGAAACAATGGTAGCACAGAACTAGAAACTAGCCCCTTGATTTCACCTTCATGTGGAGGTGAAGAAGAACTCGCTAAGGTTTCACCAAGAAGGGTGATCAATATGATAAAGCAGAGAATTCCGTGCATACCACCCCCACCCACACTGCCACCAGTTTCACCATCTTCACCCCCGACTTCACCCATACCATCTCCTCCACCACCACGAAGTAGTATGGCAAACACAATAAAGCTACCAGTGTTCAAACGAGTAGGGAATGAAGATATCGACCAATTTTGGTTCGTGGTAAAAATGGTATGGGAAGCATAGGGTGTCACAGGCAATAATATAAAGAAGGCAATGTTGGTCAGCACTCTGAAGGATCGCGCACTGACCTAGTACATTAAGCATTCCAATGACAATTTGAATGCAAGGATAACAAATATCTAAGCTACGCTAAACAAGGAATTTAGTAGACCAAAATTAGAGGCACAATCGATCATTGGATTCGAGGAAATCACAATGCTACCAGGCGAAACCCTGTGGGAGTTGGATCAAAGATTGAAGTGCACAATTCGCGAAGTGAACATGACACTAAGAGATGGGAAACATCATGAATGGTTTGTAGCATCATTAACACTATGTTTATGAAACAAGTTGTCACAACAAAGGCTAACTACTCAAGCTGAAGCTTTGGAGGTCGCGATGAGATTGCACAAGACTCTGATACAAGATCCAAACCTGGGAGTCCAGCAGATTCATGTGCAACTGAAAAACTTATGCCTTGAGATGCAGAGTTTGAAAGGAGATAGGACGGCTCGGCCAGAAGTGCATGACAAGGTATGGTGCATAAAATGTAAAGGCCAGGGGCACGACAAGGACCATTGCCCGGTGTTCGCGAATTACCTTACGAGAGGAGGACCAATGCTATTGAGACCAAAGGCACAAGTAGGACCAAGCATGGCCCCTGCATTGTGGTGCGTTATTTGTTATATAGGAGGGAAGCATGCTATAGATAATTGCCATCTATTACAAAAGTACACATAGAATTCCCAACCGTTGTTCTGTAATTTCTGTAGATTGGTGGGACATGAGGAGCGCACCTGTAGAAGTTATGAACTGATGATGGATTGGACTCCTACCTATAGAGTTCAGGCTAAAACATCGGCCCTTGGTCAAAACATAGGAATGGCGCACACCGAATTTCAGGGGCGCAGGCATGGCCATGGAAGAATGGGACCAGGAAGAGGTTGCGGCCAACTAATATGTTACAACTGTGGAGGGCTAGGACATTATGCCCACGACTATACGAATCCAACACAACCATCATGCTTGTATTGTACATTGTTCGATCATGAAACATAGGATTGTCCAACACTTATATCATGGTTGCATGATAAAGGAGCACTCCAGCCTCCTCCGACTCAAAACTTGCAAATGATGAGATCTGAGCTATGCAAGGAAGAACATAATGTAAATATCATGCTCTGAAACAGTATTCCGACAAGGGATGACAAGGGAAAGTAGCCCGAAGAAAGTAACTAGGTTCACAAGGCTTCGATGAAGGACTGTGAATTTGATCTGGAGTGCACTAAAGAGACATTAATGGAAGCTAAGAGGAGCTTCACAGATGCCTCCACTTCAGGAAGTAAAGGCAGACTGGAAACAGACATGGACCCATTAATTCTCACCACATTCTCAAGACATGCATGAAGCTACTCTCTGACAGAAAGGCTGTGAAAGGGCTATAAGAACTCATAACTAGATATGTTGGGACCATGCCAGGAGAACCACCTGTAGTTCAGAAGCTCAGGAAGCACACGATGCAAATAGGAAGGGAAATAAGATTGACCATGCAAACTGGGGAATAAGTGATGGATCAAGTGATTCTAGACCTAGGATCAGACACGAACGTCCTACCAAAGCAAACATGAGACCGCATGGGTAGGCCTGCACTACAATGGTCTCCTATCCAACTGTGAATGGAAAACCAGCAAAAGATCCTGCCTATGGGGAGATTGCAAGGAATCACAGTAGACATCAAAGGAGTGAGTGTGCTAGTATATTTCAAAGTGATAGAGATTGTTGATGACAAAAATCCCTATCCCGTGTTACTGGGAATACATTTGGGCCACTAACATGAATGGAGTGATAAATCTAAAGAAGCACAAGATGATTTTTGAGAAAACAGCACTATGTGTAGTGTTACCTTTAGACCTTGCAGAAGGATCATGCTACATAGAACAAGTGCGTGACAATGACAACAACAATGATCTGGACTGCATCTATAAGATAACCATGCAGGAGCAAGACTGGGTAAATCCCACTACGGATGTTCGAATCTTGTGGGAGCATGAAATCTCCTGCACATCAAATTCTGACGAAGAGATAGAACGATGGCAGAATCAGTTACACGAGGTAACCATGCTCAACTATAACATCATGATAAGGTCACTGCACTACGTAGGAATAGAGACAAGAGATCTGCCTATGTATGACGGGTTAAGCAAGCTAGAGGAGTTCTTGAATAAATTTGAAAAAGAAATTCCAGAACAACAATGTTTCGATGCTCTGAAATGGGTACTACACGCTATGCCCGCAAGGTGGTGGGGTACGCACTAGTAGAATTTTGAGGACTGGCGTGAATGCATAAGGATGATGCACCTATGATTTGGGAAGCCTAAGATGTGGATAAAAGCCAAGTATGCTGGACAAAATGGCCCACGCGGCCACCTTTCCAAATGGATACAGGCATATGGTGTGCAACCTAGATGAAGGCACATCGTCCGCGGGGTAGGAAACACAATCGGAAAGTAGGAGAGGGCAAGACAATGGTGCGAACAACCCCTCCATTTGGGACCAGGAGGTATGGTAAGACCAAGTGCACACAAGGTTATCCGCATGGAAGCCTTTGACAAAGTGTGTGAAGTACTGAACAAGGTCCACAATGTGAAATGGACTGACTGAGACCTACACATACCAGCAGTTCCATAGGCATATAGGACCATGTGCAAGAACCTGATCGCACAGGCACACCAAGGTTGGAATATGAGATGAACGTTGTAAACCCTTTATTACTTGAAAAGCCTAATCCAGCACTGTTAGGGACAATAGTTCACAGAACCTTGGAAGCAGAAATCCAACAGGGAAACCTTAGACTCCAAGAACTTGAAGAAAAAATGGTATGGTTAAGAAAGAAAAGTGCTCTAGTGGAAGTTGAAGTCAAGAAGCTAGAGGACAAGATAAAGGAAGATTTTCTCGCCGAAAAAACTAGGATGGTAAGGGAGGGTGCCTACAATCATGCTGAAAAGTTTGAGAACTATCGCCGTTAATTGATTAGTTTGATGCCTTGGCTTGGACCGCATATTTCTAAGCATAGTGACCAGGGTAGCACGTTGCAAATGGTGAAGTGCGCGATGCCGAATGTAACAATAAAAGGTGGGGATTCTCTAGGAACCATGACAGAGGAGGGGATGGAACTCTACACGGGTGGTGTGGCCACGTGACTAGCCAAAGGAAATATAGCCTTAGCACTCCAAGCAGTTTAAAGGAATCTCAGGACTATAAACTACTATGCCTAGAAGCTACGCACCCAGGGTTGTACTGCCACATAGGTTGGTCAAAAAGTGACCATTGAAGTCACTATTCATGATGGGATGTTTGACGTGAGGCCAAATGGAGTGGGCATTAGGCATTTAAGACATGATTTATAGGCAATATTTGGGAAAATCTGCCACCAAGAAAGAATTAATGAACCGGAATTCGGGGGAACGGTTGAATTTGAATTCAAAAAGCACTATAAAATAGAAAGGGCTATCTAGCAAACAACATTTGGTCATTTTTGAATTGAGCAATTGAGAAGAGCCTTGAGTGTTGTGAGCCAAGAGTTGATTGAGCCCCAGTGTTTATGAGTGCTATATTTCTGGATGAGTATGATGGCAATTTCTTAGGATGTTATGGACATAACAGAAATGACCACTAAGGAGGCTGTGCAGGCCCTAACTATGGGGGATGTTCCAGAACATGTTTGGATTGTAGTAGAAATCCCGAAATCACCACGCATGCCAAGAGCCAAGAAGGAAAAACAAGCAATGGTCCTCGTACGTGCGTCCCTAAAAAACCCATTATGCACCAAACTGATAATGGAGGAGAAGGGGAAAGCCATCACCATAGAGATTGATGAAGAAGAAGAAGATCTGGAGGGTCTTATCATCGCAGAGGAAGAGGATGAAGGCATGGAGGATGACACTCAACCTACGCACCATGCAATAAAATTGCCTGCCTATGTCACCCCATGAAAAAGGAAGGGGAAAGTGCTTAAGGACCTGGACGAGACCAAGAGCTTTCTCCAGACCACGCTCCTCCCAGACAATATTATGCTTGAAGGCATGCACCTAGGATGCATGTCAAGCCTAAAATTTGAATATTGGGACCTTTCTAACATAAGAAGTTCCCTCGCCTAGAGACAAGGAACCTCATGAAACCCAAGCAGAACACTGTGGTGGGGGTTACAAAGCTAGAGTCATGGAAGTGGTTGCGCAAAGTGGAGAAGGCTGGCCTACTGAATTTTCTTTAGGTGCTACACTTCCACTGTGCACCAATAACCATTTTCGTCATTAAGCAGCTACTCTTCCTTGTGCATGATAGGTGTTTGTGGCTAGAGGAGCCCATCCCCATCACAGCAAACCTAATTCACCACGTCTCCCAGCTTCCATGCAAAGGAGAGGACCCCGCAGACATATCAGAAGGGAAGGGCAGTGACTTGGCCATCACGGAGGCCATGAAGAAAAATTACAAGATGGAAAAGAAGAAAAGGGGTTATGCCATCTCTAGCATCAAGGAGAAAGCAGTGCGCGTGGTGACCTAAACCTTGGCAAGAAAGGTCATGCGCAAGTGTCATGTGGATGAATTACCCGCGTCGGTGGTAGCACTAGCTGAGCAGTGCGTGGAGGGAGTCTAGTTTAACTAGTCTGAATTCCTTTACCAGGAGTTCTTAGAAAATTGTTGCGAAGCCCAGGAATAAGGAAAAACATTCCACTATGCATGGTTGTTACTATCCATAGTGCTTGTGGCTGGGGAATTGCTGGAGGACAGACAATTCCCCATAATTGACAGGGATTTATCAAAGGCCGTGAAGTATGCTTCACTCTGGGCCACCAAGGATGCTAAATGGATAAGTGACAACAAAATCTTCTGGTTGTTCATGGAGATGAACCTCAAAATGGGGATCAACTATAAGCCGCGGTTGTCACCCACTATTTACAATAGTCTACAGAGTTTTGCAGAATTTAAAGTAGACATGCAAAACATCTATACTGGGACACACAAGGACCCGACTAAATAGTGGACAACCCTACCCTTTGTAGCCACTGATGACGTTATTTTCAATGTACTAGAGGCATGGCCACTGGAGTGGCATGCCCCAGACATCGCAAAGATCAAGAAGTCAGCGGCACAAAAGGAGAAAGATGAGGCAAAGTTTCTCATCGTACAGTTGGCCGAAAAGTAAAGGAAGGAAGCAGCGGAATTAGAAGTACATGTGGTGTGGCATGTGGCACAAAAATCTGCTGAGCAGGAGAAGGTCGTAGTAGCAACAATAGCACAGGAGGCAGCCACGAAGGTGGGTGAGGACCACATGACATAGGGGCAGGAATTAGAGGGAGCAGAGACAGAATAAGTAGTCATGGACCCATGAACCACATCAACCCAGCTAAAGTACTAGCACCCAACAGAGCGGGCAGGGTCACATAAGAAGGTCAAGGCATCAAAGTTGTCCATTGACCCGATCACCCTAATCAACGGTGATCTGCATGATATTGGTAAAACTGTGCATGATGTCACCCCTGAGGCTCTCCAAGATTTCATATAGGAGAACCAAATTGTGTTGGGGGCCCTTAGACCGCAGTTGCAAGAATTATAGGCACACCCCCCTCAGGTTGGTACCCTTTCGACTAATTTCGCAGTCAAATCCATAACAACAGAGCAAATGTTGGGTGCACGAATGACGAACACCATAGTGCTGCTGGAAGGGCCACCTGTAACATCAAATGAGGCCGATAGCCCTTTGGTTAGCATGCTGAAAGGTCTTGGTATTAATCTAGCTGCATTCCTACACAAGACCATATATGTGTTGCAGGATGGGAAATTGCAGAGCTATGACCTAGGGAGAGCTGTGCACTCGAAGTCCTCAGTGAGTAGAAAATAAATATGGAACAACTAAGATTGTAGCGGGACGAATTGGTGTCACAAAATCGATAGTTGGTACAGGTGATCGATGACACTACCCAAAGCATCCCAGAGTTGGCCATCCCAGAAAACATACTAGTGGAGGCATAAATCCACCAGCTAGCAGCAAGGGCCCATGAGGTGAGGGAAGAAATGAGAAAGGTTCAGCTAGAACTGAACCTTCATATTGCTGAGTTGTGGTTAAAGGAACAACCATCCACTCCCTCAGAAGTCAGAGAACAGCATGCTAGTGCTATCACAATGGGGTTAGAGGAAATTGGAGGTGTAGTACAATATTGCACCAGTATGTTGGAAGAATCACTTGAGGTCCTCTCAAATCTGCAGGAGAACCCCAAAATTCAGCGTTGAGCGACAAAGGCATGAAAACTCTAAAAACAGTATGATAGTGTCTGAGGAACTGTGCAGACGGTGGTCCTCGCTCAGAGGCTTGCATGAATGTAGCAGGCTAAAGCACTAAAGGAGTAAGTGGATGCGTTATGACATAAGGAAGAAGTCCTAAAGGAGCACGTTTAGCCTTGGATCAACGAGGCCTTCACCATCATGGCAGAAATCAAAGGCAAGCTCGCACACATGCAGAGGATGCACACATTGATGCAGAGAAGCACTCTCCACATAGAAGTCTCAGGACAACATATGATGTACATCCAGCAAGCAACAGCTCAGTGCGTTGCTAACCTCTGCGCAGTTCAAGAATAATTGGAGGGACTCCACGCAAAGATTGCCACACTAACAAAGTGACTCGAGGCCAAGTCATGATGTTTATGTTGGGGGGCCTATTGGATATGGAGTGCCCCCAATGCATGTTTTGGGGCTCAAAGCCCAAGTTTTGATCGAATCTTGTTGTAAAGCTCCATGAATTATGGGTGTAGGGTATGAAAGTATGATAGAGTCACAGGGTTGTCCACCCTAGTTTTATAATGTAATGTCGGTTAGATAGACCTACCCATGGTCTGCAGACCATGGGATTGTATAAATAGAGCAAGGCTATAAATGTAAGAGACAATAGAAAATAAAGGATGAGCATGAGAAGTCTAAGTGATTGAGTCATAGTGTGAAGTGTGTCTTTGGGTTGTAGGGTAGGAGAAGGCTCTGCAGTTGAGTGCGTAGAGGCCTAGTATGTTGGGTTGTATTATATTCTTTCCACGACTAACCTACGTAGTGAACCGGGGGGTTAGAGGGGGGGCAGAGCCCCCCCTTCGTTGCATTGATTGTGTAGTGGGGGCATGGTAGCACCCCCTATCCGAGGGGTTTGAGAGGGTCAGGTAGCCCCCCCTCTATGGGGTCCGGGGCAACGCCCCGGGAAAAAAAAAATCACGTAGAGGCCTAGTATGTTGGGTTGTGTTATATTCTTTCTACAACTAACCTACGTAGTGAACTGGGGGGTTAGAGGGGGGACAGAGCCCCCCCTTCATTGCACCGATTGTGCAGTAGTGGGGCGGTAGCCCCCCCTCTATGGGGTCTAAGGCAGCGCCCCGGGAAAAAAAAAAAATTGGACCCTATATTAGGTTGGATAAACCTACCTATGGTTTTCGGTCCATGGTTTTGGACGCAATGGTTTTATGTCCATGGTATTGGATGCTTCGGCATGTATAACAATGTATTGTAACATTGAAAGGAACATAATGAAAAATCAAGCTGGTAGTCCCGTTTTGGGATCCAAGGGAAAATCTCTGTGCATATGTGTTTTATGTGTTATGCTCTCGCATTGTTTATTTTCTTTGTTTTAGAATTCGTATGTAGGTAATTTCTATACAAGGTTAAAACCTACATAGTAGTCTGCAGGTGAGTGCGCGGACCCCTGCAGCTGAGTGCACAAGGCGAGTCAAGTCTGTAACTGTGGAAAGAATCAATAAAGAGAAGTTTGGTTATAATTATGTGTATCTATTCTTAGGTTAATGCATGATTGTTATAACTTGAAAATATATTGTTTATTTACTACGGACACCTGTATGAATGTTTTATATTGTTAAGTTTAACTCAAAGCACTCAAGTAGGCATAGATAATTAACTAACATTGGAATATAAGCAAGGTGTTGGGTAATAGTGAAAAATGAAACACAACCCCTGGATAGGGCTACGCGAAGGCGGTAGATCAAGTTGCAAGGAACGGGAAGGTGCCTAAAACAACCTAGTCCAAGGAGAAACAACAAACCGGTTGAACTCATCAAACATCTCCAGGATGCGGAAACCTGGTTCTAGCACCCTCCCATACTACTTCGGGTGAGACCTCAGTCCGTGCTCTGCACACTGTTGTTGCAAGGGCCAGTAGTACCGAGATTTGTTTGGCTAACTAACTCTGAACTTGGGTCAGGCCCCAACAAGCCAACATGAATTCTACCATCTCGACATGAGTAGGACTTGAGTCAGCTAGGCACAAATCAGTCCAAGGGTTATCTCCAACTTTCTTCAGTAACTCCTTAAGAGACATCGTGTTGGAGGGCTGATTCTGGAGTATTTTCTCAATCAGGTCATCTTCATCAGGTTCCCCCCTCCTATAGTAGCATCTAAGGTACATATTTCAGAAGAGTAAACTTCATCTTCCTCCTCCTCTTCTAACCATAAAGGTAAGTGATGCTCCATAGATGGTTTGGCAGGAGGGTACAAGACTAATTGTTTCGACAAATTCCCATTTTTAATTGTCATATTCCTAGCCCTGCAACTTATGTAAGCATCAACAATGGCTAACCATGGCCTTCCAAGGATGATAGGATAACCATTGAACTTGGTCTTAGCTTGGATAACTAAGAAGTCAACAGGGTATTCCCAAGAATCAATGGAGACCATCACATCCTCGACAACTCCCTCAGGAGCTACTCGCGGATCTGTCTATAGGCTACAACACTGTTGTGATCTTTCTTAATGATCTCTGGAGATTCAGTGTAAGCATAGTCTCCTTAGTCATCACATTGATAGCAGCCCCAAGATTGATCAAGGTATGGGGAATAACGATACCGTCAATGTGCACATCTACCACAGGACTTCCAGGATCTAGATACTTTGACCAAATCACCTGCCCCAACATTAAGTCGAACAGTTGTCCAATGAAATTAATGGTATGGGTATCTTTCTTTTGCCTCCCAAGATGTTTGAAACATTTCTCCTTGATTAACTTGTTTTAGATGGGGACATCCTTAATAACATGGAGGAGTGGGATTTTAACACATATGTTTTTTAATTCACTCAGAAGTTTAGTCTCTTCTACGGTGTGCTAGATAGGATGGATTAATCTCTCAGGAAAAGGATGTGGATTTTCTTGAGGTATACTCTCCTCCTTTTCCTCCTCAAGCTCCTTAGGTGGAGATGGAGGTTGATTTCTTGAATTACCATAAGTAGGGTAAGATGCTTCCCCACTATAGACTTGTTGTGCATGTCTGTTGTTCGGGTTCAGATTTGGTTGAGTAGGCATCTAAGGTTGCCCAGGTGGAGCAGGGTGAAGGAGTTGTGGTTGAGATGGAGGTTGAGGCAATAAGGCTCAAGATTGGTTGTATGGGGGCCTCCACCCCTCGCACGGTGCATTCCACTGAGGTTGTGGAGGAGTATATGGTTGAAATGGTTGGTTGGCAGGTTAGGAATGGTATTAAGGTGAAAAATACTAGGGAGAAGGTGTGGACCATGAAGGATGAGGAGGAGGGAACCAAGAGGGAATGGATGCATTCTGTTTAGGGTTGTAATATGAATAGGATGCTCCTTTCATGCCTTTCTAGTATGGTCGAGGCCCTTTAGCTCTCCTTTTTTTGATACAACAAAGTTATTCAGTCACCCCTTCAGTTCCTTGATACACAACTTTCAATTCAGGTAGAGAAGGGCACTTATCTGTGGATTGGTTCTCCTCACAGATTGAGAAGATCTCTATAGGATTCAATGAACATTCATTCCTAGGGTACCTTTTGATGCATCTAGGGTAGAAGATAACTAAGGCTCTTTCTTCCTTCCTCCTTCTTCCTCTTGATCTACATGGTGTCGATTTGGAAAGGGTATGACACATTTCACTCTTGAAGTCTTCCAACATGTTGCCAATTTCACTTTTTATGGATGTGTTGGAGGAGGATGAACTAGCCAAAGCTTGACTAGCCCTACCCTTCTTTCTGGATGCCCTAGAATTATTTTTAAAAATTGTGTTGATATCATCATAGGGTAACTGATAGATGTCCCCTCTTGATAGCAGGTTTAGGGTTTCTAAAAGATCTTCCTTGATCCCTCTAAGAAGGACTAGATTAAGTGATTAAGGATCAATAGTGCACCTAGCCCTTTTGTAGTTGATTTGGAACCTTTCTTCATAATCTTCCAAAGATTCATCATCTCCCAAGTTTATTCTAAAAATTTCCCCTTTGGTATATTTGGACCTGCAATAGTCCCTGTATTTCTTGTTGAAGGCTTGTTACATCTAAACCCAAGTGGTGATGTTGTCCCCAAGTAAACCCATGAACTAGCGCAAGGTTGCATCTTTGAGGGTGGATGGGAACAATTTCAACTTTTGGTCATCAGAGGTGTAATCATAAGTTTTGCATATGACAAAGAACAAGAACAAAACAATATCTAGATCCTCTGAGGCCAGGCCATGGAAGTGAGGAAGGCAACAGGGTCTTATGTTTTTCATCCTACCATATCCATTAGTTTCTCTGATGGGGTAAACACCCTCACCTCTATTCCCAGCTCCCCCTTTGTCTTCAATCCCATTTCTATTTTTAGCCATGGTGTAGGTCGATGGAATGGTATCTTCTTCTTCCCCAATAGGCTCTTCAAAGATCTATGGTTGATTGCCTAATGCTTCTTCTAGCTCACAGCCACCAAAGAAGAGGGAAGGTTGGTTGTTAGAGGTGGTGGGGTTATTTGGAAAAATATTCCCTAAGTTGTCTCTACTCCTACGAGGCATGAAAGGAGTTTTTTTTTTCAAGGTTTTTTTAGAATTACTTGTAGGACAAAAGGAAAGAAAATATTTACAACCATTTATTGAATATAACTACTGGAAGAATTGGAAAAAAAGCAAATATTGCAACTATTTATTGAATGGAAGAAAGAAAGAATGAAGAAATCACATATACTTAGACACCTCCCCAGCAACAACGCAGAAAAGTGATGAGCACCAGTATTGTAGCAAGAATGTTGCAACTCCTTGGGCTACTGACTTTACTTCATCAACCTGGGGTTCATACATACTTGGAGGTGCTAGCGTTGTATACACACTAGATCTAATGGTCTACTCTTTTCACTTTTCAACTAGTGTGATAAACCACTAGGGTTTTTCAAACTAGTGTTCTATTGACTAGAAGGATTATGACTACTAAATTGAAAAGGGAAAACTATTCTTAATGGAAAAAAAGGAATGTTGCATACTTTAGGAAATGAGGGTGTTGAATTGGAAGGTGCTATAAAGGGACATGAACTCTTCTAACTAAGAATCTACACATTTTTCTTGCAAAAGAGACGTAACTTGACCTTGTATATAACATCTAGTTATCTGGATTGACTCATAATGGAATTTTATCTAAGAAGTACTGTGACTGCGGCATGCATGTGCTAACTTAGAAGTTGCAAGAAAAAAAAAAGAAAAAAAAAACTTTTTGATGTTTAGTTTTATGAATGCAAATGCTAATTTCCAACTTGTTCTTTGGCAGGGGAGACAAGTAAGGGAGGGAAGGTCTGGAATAGTTTCAAGGGTATGGAAGCCAAATGGAGGCCTAACCTAAGCTCATATGACCATTTCTATTCAAATCGAGCTTAAAACAGGATGTTATAGGGTTTCTTGTAGTACAACACGATGTCCTAGTTCTACTACAAGATGCCCTATTTTACTATAGGAAACATGCTGAAAGTGCATAAGAAGGTAGGAAAGGTAGAATGAAGTGTGGAAAGGGTGTCTAATGGGGAAATAAGGCATGGAGGAGGTGCACACTACCCAAGGCTTAGTCAAAAGCTTCTATATGGTTGGATTTTCTTAAGGAAAATGACCACTTTGCTTACAAAAAATGAATTCATATTAGGGTTTGGTGGACTTTGGCAGCATATGTAGAGAAGAATTTGATGAGGTGAATGAGATGAGGTCTACCTGCAGATAAGAATCTCTTTCAACAATATACACTATTTTCTTCATTTATGCACAATTTCATTTATACATGGAAAATATTAGTTGAATGGAGGAAAAATAGAGTTATGAATAGCTAATGGCTAATTTTATGAATGGAAGTGCTTCTAAACCATAGCAAACTCAAGAGATCAAAAATTACAATTGAATATATATCTATGAAATTGGGAGACAATGATCTATTCAACAAAAAACCCTAGGTTATGCAGTAATCAAACAATAACTCCATTTTTGGGGTTGTGTGAATGAAAATCTCAAATCACGATCCCATAAGGGATATGAGATAAAGGCCACTATCACAATATTTTATGAAGTTTTTACTGTCACTATGATACCACTAATCTATCTATCCATAAATGGAAGCAAACTATGTAATCATCCAAATACTTCTAGATTAAACAAAATAAAAATCACTTCAGCGGCTAACTATGAATGTAATCTAAGCATACATGTACAGAGAGAGGAACCTCTGCTTCTAGGGTTGGGCGCTAACCTAAGAGCTTTAGCCCTCTGATTCAACTCAGTGTTGGATCTAGGGAATGCTTTTCATTTTCATTAAAATATCAAAAATAAATTATATTTATCAGCCACAATGTCTTAGCTCGAAAATGCCTCTTGGCTACAACAAAAAAATTCAAATCCTAATGAGGCTCTATTCCTTCTTATTATACAACTAAATCTACCACCAACTTCCTTAAATTTAGGGAGGCTTGGCTCACAACTCGAGATCATCTTTTCTTCAACTATCATTGGCTTGGCTACTAATGACCTTAGTGGCTTGGCTTATTGTAACTCTAAGTTGATGAGATCTGGTGGAGGAATATTCGAGTAAGTGAGGAGTTAAGGAGGGAGATCCAATATCCTAAAATCCCTCTTTCTTATCTACTTCAAGTTCCTGCACATTAATTAGCCAAAATTGCTCCAAATCCTACAATTAATGCACATTAGGCCACATGACATAACATCGGATCTTTACCCTTCTCACTAAGAAAAATATAACAAAACATTTAAAGAAATGTGAGAAAAGTTGATTTTAATAAACTAGAGAGTGGCATTAAGGTCCATATGATTTACCAATTTATGAGTCTCATCAGTAAGTGTTTCCAAGGTCTTTAAACTTTAAGATAAACCTCCATCCTCAAAATTTTCCTTAGTGAGGTTGCTCTTTTGTCTGGAATGGAAATTATGCAAGTAACAAGAAGAAGGTATTTCTTAGATCTTTCCATCCCTTATGGCCTATTTGGTACCATATAACACAAACCCCACATATCTATCGCCCTTTTCCATGAGTAACAGGCACATATGTGGCATCCTATAGAATTTTATTGGTCAATCATGATAGGTTAACTTCAAGAAGGCATAATGTTTTCATCCATTTTTCAATCGATGTGCTTCTTGTGTCATTCGAAACATATCAATGTGTATATTTTGGAATCTAGGTCCACGATAAGTTTACAACCTACAAAAAAAGTGGTCATTAAGGCCTCAAAATGGCTCCTAATATTTTTCTACCATAAATTTCAAAAAAAATAATTGCTAGTAAAAATCACCTTGGAAGTTTATTCCTCTTTTTATCCACTACAAAATATACAATATGGATGAAAGACGATATAATTATCCAATAAAGAACATAACAACCCAATTTTGGAGGATTTCGGTCCCCAAAAGCTTCACTAAATAAGGTGAGGAAAATTTTCCTCTACCTTCTCCCTATAGCATTACTCTGAATTGGATCATTATCTTATTTTTCATCCATCTTGATGCTCATGTAGTGGAAAAAGTGGAGGTACCAATGATCTAAACCATTTTTAATGGTGGTCCCAATTTCAAATTTCAATTCAAAAACTTCAAGATACATTTAGAGGCCTTAAATGAATACTTTTTATGGTTGTGACCTTACCGTGGACCTATATTTGATAATATACACATTGATACATTTCCAATGACATAAGGCTCACTTCAATTAGAGCTTTTGTGAGAAATTTATGTCATAAGTTGACCTATCTAAATTGACCACCATAATTTGATAGGATTTCACATTAGCCCCCATTATTTGTGGAAAATGGCTACGAACGTGATCATGATTAAAAAAAAAAAAAAAAAACGCTAAAAGATTCAATATTGTAACTCTAGTTAAAAGTTGGAGTCAAACCTAACCATTAATAGGCTATCTGGTTATGTTATAACCAAGCCACTAGGAGGAAAAAAGAGTTCCCTTCTATTTGAATGAATTTTGTCCATAGATGAGTAGAGTAGTTGTGAGTGAATAGGGAGATAAAAAATAGAGAGGGTTTGTGCCCTATAGTAGCCCATCGGTCACAAGTCTAACTTCTTTGTCCTTGCATCCATTTCCAAGAGAAAGAGAGAGTAAAGAAGCCTAATCTTCTAGTCGAGTTTTCTCTTTAAAGAGCTTGCTAAGTCATATATCGTGTATTATGGTTTCAATGATTATTTATTTGTTCTATATTTTACATATAATTATAGTTTGCATGCATATGCAAAAACAATAATTAATGTTTCCAACAAATTTAAGGATAAATTAACCCTCATTGTGTATATTTTGGAATTTAAGTATAGTTTCATCATATTTCTTGTGAGGAAGTTTTTAGTGGAATATCTACAATAGTTTATAAATTAGGTATTATTTGAACTTACTTAGAAGTTGTCATTGCAACTCAATATGTCAAAGGTTGTGCTACTTGTATATTAGTTCTATACCTCTTATGCAAAATTGTGTTTTCTATCAAATTTTCATGAGCATCTAGTTCTAAATCCTGCATGGAAGGTAGGAAGTGCCATTCGGAAAATTTTGAGGACTAAAATGGCCTCCTAATGAAAAATAATAAAATAATAGTAAAAATAAAAAATGAGAGTTGTGAATTTTTAAAGGAAAGGAAAAAAAACTATTTTTTTAATTGTATTATTGAATGATCCCCTTATAGGTTTACTAAAATTTCAATTGTGGGCACTCATTGGACACATAATCTAATTATGCATTGAGAAAGTGCCCACACTTAAAATTTTAGTAAATCTATAAGGAGATAAGTAAACAATGTTACTAAAAAAGTATTATTCTTATTTTCATTCCAAAAATATTTACTCCTAGAGATGACATTATCATCTTGACTCCTATTAGTTCTTTTAAAGTTGATTTTGTTAGTAAATTTTTCACTTTGAAGCTCATTATTTACCTCAAAATTCCCCTAATGTACCCGTCTTGGTCAAATATATATTCCTCATAGAGTTTCACATCATATACATTCACCACTTAGTGAATGTGCAAGTATAGGGATAGAATGAGTTTGTAGGCATTATCTCCGAACTTGTCTAGTATCTCAAAAGGACGATATCACAAAGGCTTGATTTTATTACCAAGACCTTGTAGACTCTCCTTGTCTAACTATAACCATAATCTACTTCCCACTGTAAATGACCTCTCTATCTTGTATTGATCATGTCTAACATGATATGTTTCTTGTGACTTCTTCAATGTTGCTTGTAACTATAACTAGATCTACATGTCCATATTCATGTGGATGATGGTGACAACATATTAGATTATCATCTCCAAAATATACTACTCTAAAAGTTGTACAACCTGTGTTCCTAAAGGTGAGTGATTACAATTAATTAGAGAGGCTCATGCCTCCAGTATTGTAGGGTTTTGGTGTTAGGAAGATAATTTCCAATTTGCATATGTATGTGTATTGGCCCAAGATGCAAAAATATTTAGATAAGTTCATTAGAGGATGTATAGTTTCTTGTACTATAAAACCTATTCATAGGAAACAAGGTTTGTATCATCCCATACCTATACCTACTCATCCTTAGGAAAGTGATTCCATGGATTTTATGGTAGGTTTACCAACTACTATAAAGGGACATGAATACTTATTTGTGGTATTTTATAGGTTCAACGAGATTTTCCTTCTCATACATTGTACACATAATATCAAGGGGGAAGAAGTAGAAAAATTTCTCTTTGAATAGGTCTAGCTGCACTTTGGGATACAAAGGAGAATCATTTCAGTAAAGACACCTAATTTCTTACTGCATTTTAAACTACATTGTGGGAGAAGATGATCACAAAATCGAAGAGGTCTACAACATTCCACTGACAAATATACGGGAAAATAGAAGTAACCAACGATAATTTGGTACATTTTTTTGATAAGTTACAACTAGAAGCATCTTAAGACCTAGGATGAGAGCCTACTCTACATACAACACTCCTACAAAAAAATAAATCCATACTTCAACTAGCAAGTCAAATTAGAGGCTTGTTTTGGATATTTTCCATCTTCACCTTTAGATGTTATATATGGGCAACAATGAGCGAGGGATGAGCTTATAGTGGATGCTTTAAGAGTGGAATAAAATATTGAGAATGGTAGGTATATCCATTTACATGTACAAGAGACATTGAAGAAGACACAAGAAAAATACAAAGCTAGGCATGATTAATACAAGACAAAGAGGTCATTTAAAGTGGGAGACAAAGTGTGGCTATAGTTAAATTAGGGTGTTTATAGCGTCTTCGTAAGAAAATCAAGGATCTATGATATGGTACTTTTGAGATACTATTAAAGGTGGGAGATAATGTCTACAAACTCATTATACCCCCATACATACAGATTTTCTCAGTGGTGAATGTGGAATATGTGAGACTCTATGAGCCCTCCATGTTGGATCATGAAGGGGACCAAATCCTACCTTTCATAGAGGATTTGGTACCTCAATATGGGTTACAAATCAACCCTTCTAGAGTATTCTTCATATTCCCTAATTGTCTAACCCCTTTTCCCTAACTAAAGGAGGTTGATGTGGCAGCCTCTTGAATTATGGTGGTCAATCATAATAAGGCAACTTTTAGGGGTGTAACTTTCCCATACAAGCTTCATTTGAGGTTATTTTTGTGCCATTATTAATGTATCAATGTGTATTTTATGGAATCTAGGTCCCCATAAGTTTAGGACCACAAAAGGTTGTCATTTAAGGCCTCAACATAAGTTTTGAATTTTTCACCCCCAATTTTCCAAATTGGGACTAGTAAAAATGACACTGCAAACTGATTTCTCCATTTTTCCCAATTCAAAAGCATTGAGATTGATGAAAAATAATGTAATGATCTAATCCTGATCAACAAATATGAAACCAAAATCTTTGGCGTGGGTACTTGTCTATTTCTCTTACGCTCCCAAAATATTCAATGTCTGAACTTCCCAAAAAAGAGTTATAGCAAAAATTCCAATACGACTTATTGAAAGAGTCAAATCCAAGGATCATATGAACCGATAACAAATGCTATGAACGAGAATACCCAAATTGCATACAAATAGAAAGAGATATATCTCCACTCATTAATAAGTTTGAATGATCCTCTTTAACTAAGTCATATATATATATATATATATATATATATATATATATTTAATTAATATATAATTATAGTAATATATATATAAATCTAGGTTATGTGCTTTAAAGAAACCACCAAGTGCTTCCCTTCATTTTTAGGATGACACCTAGAGTTAAACCATAGTTTTACCATGAATTAAATCTAAATAGGGAGGATAACAATTATTTTTGTTAGAGTCAAGCCAAACACCAAATTTAATGTATGAGACTCTCTTTGTTTGTGAGACAAGTGATTCCACATATGTGCAATGATTTAATTACTAAAGTATACTAAGATTTACATAGTCTACCCTCTCTAGATTTGAACCTATAACCATTTAAAAAGAAACAAATACTCTTAACAATTAAACCCACCCAAATTATATTTATTATTATATAACCCATAAATAAAAATAACACTACTATTACAATAATAAAAATATAATCATTTAATATCAAAAACTTAACGCAATTCCTATATATAAAAATATTTGTATTTACATTTATATCTACATTTAAGTAATATATATTATATTATTGTTAGTGGTTGCTGCTGCGGGGAATATGTTTTAAGCAATATACTATTATATTATTATGTTTTTCGGATGATGTAAAATGCAACCGTTTACCACGTTCATTTTCTCTCTCTAGAATTTGCTATTCATATCCAATTAAAAATTTAAAAATATATTTCTTGTTCCAGCGTTATTACTAATTAATTGAATAAAAATGATTTTCAGCTACAACGCTTTTTTCGTTCAAATGATAATTGAGAGAGATACGTAACCTCTAAGAACCCAACCATGTGAGGCTCTATCATAACGTCACCTCAATTAACATCCCACCGAATGCTCACAACGACTGTAGCCTATTCTTTACGAAGGAAGCATACAACAATCATACGTTTCTAAAGCAACCTTATCTGAAATGACGGCGTCAAATCAGCGCTTCTGTGATATCCCGGCTGTGCATTTAATATACTTCTATAATCAAAGTAGCCATACATGATATCATAGGCTGGTATCTTTCAATGTTCATTGTCGGTTCTCTCAATGTTCATTGTGGGTTCATTGTCGATCCAATGTTCAAATATCAATAAATTTGGCGTTAGGTTAGGCATAAATACAGGAAGAAAGGTGAGGCATGAATAATCATGCATACAGTACTGACCTCAAATGAACGAACAGGTATTATTTCACCTCTCGATAGGATATTAATGAGAATCCTTAATGTTGTTGCAACTTGCTATGCGAAAAAACTTATGTTTCCATGCCTAATCCCACACATCGACCGCAAAGGTGATCCTGAACGGCTTATTTTGTCTTGTACGAATACTTTTTGAGTAAACACACATTTATGATGACTTTCAAGGAGACACAGAAGAAATCCTTCACTTATAACAAGTAACTTTTTCCTCGAGGAATGTGTTGGTGGTCGGTGGTTAAATTTGGCTGGTATTTACAGTATTTTCCTTTTTAAAGTCGAATATATGTAATTTCAAAATCTTGGAATCATCATTGATCTCTAGAAATTTGCCACCTATATGTTTTAAAGAGATATCTATATATGGAATGCTACGTGAACCCTAAACGGATCAGCTCTAATCTCACTAGCTCTTGAAGACTCTCAGTTCTGCTAGCTCCCTTGTCCCCTTTGGAGTCCGTTTTAGAGGAGGTCTTCCTCTTGGCGTGACCTTGTAGCAGTGGCCTTTCTCTCCTTAATCACCTCCGTCGGCCCTCCCATCGACCTACAGTCTCGAAGTTCGTAAAATGCTTGTAATATATCCTTGAAATCGACTATCATCCATTAGTTCCTCGCAAGGAAGCTCTCTCCCTTTTACCAAGTGAGGCTTGGTTGGGCAGTGTACCGATATATGGCCTTCACCAAAATCATCACAAAAGTGGATTGAGCATAACTGGTCCACCAAAATCAAGGGACAAAATTCAGCTCGCTTTTGTGAAAGATGGTTTTACACCTTCTACTTCGAATAAAGGAAGATAATGACAAAGATTTAATCTTCAAAAATGAGTAGTATTTCATGATTAGAGAGGCCTTTACTTAAATAGATGGACCTCAAACTTTGATATGAAGATCAACATTCCCAATGCAGTCTAGATATGGGTTCACCTCCCTCATCTCCCACTTCATTGTTAGGGAGATGATTCAGTAGGAGCAATAGGGAATGCAACTCAGAAATACATAGATTAGAGTTTGGCAAAGGAGAACATGCATGCATCTGTAAGGAGCTGTGTGGAGATCAACTTAGGAAAAGGCCTCCTTGAAGCAGTTAAGCTAAAGATTGACAACTAGTCACATATACAATAGCTTGACTATGAACAACTACCCTTCAAATGAAAGGTATGTTGTGAATATAGTAATTTTGCAAATATATGCCTAAAATAATCAGTAGTTGAACCTTCATAAAACAAAAAAGAGTAATGGGAAACAACTAGATGTAAAGCCACCAATCCCAAAAAAACCCAACCTCAAATAGGAAATGTTATCCTCCTTCTGCTCCTCATTCTTGAACTTCTATCCCCTATTCCATCGATACCAATGTTGGGTTGTATTATATTCTTTCCACGACTAGCCAATGTAGTTAATAGGGGGGTTAGAAGGGGGATGGAGCCCCCCTTCATTGCGCCGATTATGTAGCGGGGGGAGGTCACAAGGGGTTTGAAGTCTACCTGTAACCCCACTTTATGGGTCTGGAGAATGCCCCAGAAAATTTTGGTTTTGGACCCTATGTTAGGTTGGGTGGACCCACCTATGGTTTTGTGCATGATTTTCGCACATGTTTTTGGATGCGATAGTTTTCGGTCCATGGTATTGGATGTTTCGGCATATATATATATATATATATTGAAAGGAACATAAAGAAAAATCAAGCTGGTAGTCTCGGTTTTGGGATCTAGGGGAAAATCTCTGTGTATATGTGTTTTATGTGTTATGCTCTCGCATTGTTTATTTTCTGTGTTTTAGAATTCATATTTAGGTAATTTTTGTATGGGGTTAAAATCTATATTTGGTATCATAGCAGTTTTTGTTTCAAGGGGACGTCTTTGTTGCTGCAAGGTTTCGTTCGGGCCTGTGATAGACCCTATTCAGTGGGAGATCTGCGAGATCGATTTGGTGATAAAAGAAGATGGCGAACAGTGGAAAGATAGAGATCGAGAAATTTAATGGTCGGAGTTTTGAGTTGTGGAAACTCAAGATGAAGGATGATCAGTGGATCATGGTAGATCTGGGTACTAAACCAACAGGATTGTCCGATGAAGAATGGAAGAAGTTGGATCAGAAGGCAAAGAGCACAATACGATTGTGTGTCTCAGATTTAGTATTGTTGAATATATCAAGGGAAGCTACAATGAAGGCTTTGTGGGACAAGTTAAGGACTTTGTACCAATCTAAGTCTCTAGTGGATAAACTGTTCTTGCGGAAAAAGTTGTATAACCTGAGGATGAAAGATGGAGACTCGGTGAAAGAGCATCTGAATGCATTTAATGCTGTGGTAAGTCAGTTAGCATCTGTTGATATTAAAATTTCAGATGAATATAAGTGCATCAGTTTGTTGTGTTCTCTACCAGATTCATGTGATAGTCTGGTTATTGCAATAGGTAGCAATGCAACTGCCTTGCAGTTTGATGAAATAGTCTCAGCCTTGCTGACAGAGGAGAGGAGATGGAAAAATATGGAGAGTCAGAATGGTGATGCCTTGTCTATACAAAGATGGTCCCAGAACAGAAACAAAAATAAGTCATTGAGTGGAAGATCTAAATCTAGAGGGAGATCTAAATCTCCAGGAAAACTTGTAAAGGTGGTGCACTGGAAATGCAAAAAGGAAGGGCACTACAAAAGGGACTGTAAACCTAAAGCTCGTGATAGAGGAAAAGGATCTGATGATGCTCCTTCTGTAGAAGCAAAAACCACCTCAGATGAAAGTGGGGATGTGTACTTGGCTTCTTCAAGTACACATGTAGATCATGAGGCATGGTTGATTGACTCAGGTGCATCCTTTCACTTTACTCCCCATAGAGAGTGGTTCTATGAGTATGAGAAATACGATGGTGGTGATGTCTTCTTAGGGGATGATAGGAAGACTAGAATCATTGGTCACGGAAAAGTAAAGTTGAAGTTGCAAGGTGGAAGGGTTACAACACTTCTGAGTATTTTGCTTATTCCTGAATTGGCCAGAAATCTGATTTCTGTAAGCAAGCTGGATGATGTAGGTGTAAAAACAGTGTTTGAGAAGGATACCTGCAAAATGGTTCGGAGAGCACTGATATTGATGTGGAGAGTTCGAATTGGAACTCTGTACAAGCTACAAGGTAGTACTGTTATTGATGGGTGTAACAGTTCTGTGGTTCCTGAAAGTGGAGCAAAAAATCTAGTGGTCTTTGGAGAGAAGACCATGTTGTGGCATCAAAGGCTTGGACATATTGGAGAGAAGGGCCTTCGAATACTTCATGGTAAAGGTATGGTAGAAGGTATGAGTAATAGTTCCTTGGATTTCTATTTCTGTGAAAATTGTGTATATAGGAAGTAGAATCGCGTGAGTTTCTCCTCTGGTAGTAATAGGGCGAAACATATATTAAGACTTGTGCATAGTGATGTGTTTGGACCTGTGAGGGTTCCATCACTGGGTAAGTCTATGTACTATGTATGATTTATATATGGCTTCTCAAGGAATACATGGATATATTTCCTTAAGAAAAAATCTGAATCCTTTGACAAGTTTAAAGAATTTAAAGCTCTAGTGGAAAATGAGACAGAGAAGAAGATAAAGGTGTTGAGGAAAGATAATGGTGGAGAGTTTTGCTGCAATGAATTTGAAGAATTCTGTAAGAAGTGTGGTATAACACTACAAAAGACTACTCCATATACACCTCAACAAAATGGAGTTGCAGAAAGAATGAATAAGACGTTCACTGAAAGGGCAAGAAGCATGCTCAGTGGTGTTGGGTTAGGACAGGAATTCTGGGCAGAGGCGGTGGATATTACATGTTACCTGGTCAACAGGTCACCTTCATCAGCGTTGGAGGATAAGACTACACAAGAGGTATGGACTGGTAAGAAACCCTCTCTTTCACATCTGAGGGTATTTTGATGTGATGCATATGTACATGTTACAAAGGAGAAATAAACCAAGTTGAATAGTTAATCTGAAAAGTGCATATTTATTGGGTATAAGGATGGTTTAAAGGGTTATAAGCTTTGGAACCCAGTCACACGGAAGGTTGTGTATAACTGAGATGTGGTGTTCAGAGAGGTAATAGACGTTATTAAACATGAAGTTCAACCAAATGAACCTAAGAAAATAGAGTTTGAGCTTAAGGAGGAAGAATCAGACTCTACAGTAGAGGAGTAATCAGAAGACGAAGAGCCACAAACTCTGGGCATGAGAAGATGAGTTCGAGAAAGAAGGCAACGAGAAAGGTATAGTCCATCTATTTTCTGTTTAAATTTTTCTTTATCTATTACTGACGATGATCTCAGAACTGTGAAAGAAGCAGTAGATTCAGAGGATGGCAAACTCTAGAAAGAGGCCATGGTTGATGAAATGGCATCTTTGCACAAAAATGAGACTTGGGATCTGGTGGAGTTGCCGGCTAGAAGGAAACCCATTGGCAGAAAATGGGTGTTTAAGAAGAAGAAAAATGGAAAAGGAAAGGTGGAAAAGTACAAAGCTTGGTTGGCAGCAAAAGGTTATTCCCAGGTGCCAGGAATTGATTTTGGTGATATTTTTTTCCTATTGCCAAGGTCACTTCTATTATATTACTTTTATCTATTGTTGTTATAGACATTTTTGGGAACTTCAACCCCAATCATAAATGTCCATAAAATGAGGGCTCTTAAGTCCCTAAAAGTGTTGCTTCACTGCCTAAAGGAACAAGGTCAACTGATTACATCATCTCCCAGAAGTTTTCCACTGAAAACTGCTCATAAATGGTCAAAACTAGACCATACTGAAAGCTCATTGCAGGGGGTGCGATGCATATCACCTTCCCAGTGTAGAAGGTGCGATGCATACTGATTTGCCCCTCTGTAGGGTGCGATGGTCGGGAATGGACAAATGGCAGGGACCAAAATGTGAGGTGGAAGACAATGGAATCTTCCAGAAGCTTCCCCTCTGACACTTACCTCTCCAATTTCGACTAGGGATGAGTAAGAGATCATCATTCTCCAAGTGGAAGTAGGAACTATTAGAGAGAAGACACTAATCAAGATCCTAGAAGATGACTCACCTCTCTGAATCATCTATATATGGATCCCTCATCACAGAGATCCAGAGGGTGGAATTTTGTATCTTATAGAGAAGTGTTGTTGGTATTCTGGTGTACATTCACAGTGTTTGGTGATCTAGCTTTGCTTGAGGTGAAGAAGGGCTTCTTAGCTGGAGGATGATGCTGAGTCAGAGCACATGGTTGTAATCTTCTTGCTACTTTTCATCTGAATAAAGCTATTCTTGTCTCCTTCCATATTCTTGTGTACTTGTATATATATGCATGTATATGGCTAATACACATCTGATCCTGTATTATTTATGAATTTAGATCCTTGTTTCTTGCATAGTAGTATGTTGTTGTGATTCCACATGTTCTTTTGAAGCTGGGCAGACAAAGAAGAAGCGACGAAACTCTATCAAGAAGGAGAGGAAATCAAACGCAAGACTCAGGTTGGTCTTCTTGTTCCTCCTCTCGTCTATTTTCATAAAAGGAAACAACAATAGACTTTGATTGTTTTTTCTAAGATAGCCACCCATCTTAGTGAGAATAGCAGCATCCAAGTGGACACTATTCCTGTTGGGTGTGGAGCCTGATTATCTTCTATATTCAAAAGTACCGCCACATTGGACCCTAGTTCAAAATGGGGGCAACGCCACCCGTAAAATATTCGCTGCAGGGGGGGTCCAGCGGGGGCGGCTGCGACCTTTGGGAGCCCCCCCCTGGCGGGGGTTTTCGGGGGCAGCGCCCCCGAAGCTAAAA